>CAJPEV010003173.1:251-27946 GCA_905338385.1 Darwinula stevensoni | reverse complement strand
GAATTCTAGTTTCTTGAGAAGTCCGCCTCTAGAACCGCGCTTCTTTTTCTTCTTGTGAATTCCAACTTTCAAAACAAATGAGTAAATGTCAGGGGGTAGGAACCTTGGTGCGGAACTTCGATGGGCCTGAAGTTCATCGCTGGTGTATTGATGGCGTTTTACAGCACTTATGAAGGGAAACAGATTTAGAAGGACTAAAAACAAAAACAGAACTGAAGAAGGGCACAGACCAGCTGCCACTCCGGGCGCGGCCATTTTTGTCTCTCTTTGTCTTTTTTGTTACGGTCTTTGATGACCCGGAACGTATGTTACCTGCCTTTCCGTAACCTTCGGATGGTTTGCCAGAACACATTGATGGCAGTGTGGTAGTCTGATTCCATTTGATCGCAATTTTTTCCACGCTTCGTGTTTCGCTTTGGCCACAATACGAGCAGCCGTTCGTTGCGCCTCGCTATAGCACGCCCTAGAAGAATTAGACCTACTGGACGTGCACGCTCGATGGGTAACCTTCTTGGCAGAAACAGCCTCACGCACCGCTTGCTTCCACTAGGGGGTGGGCTTGGAATTACCGTGAGCCCCTCCGATGCACTTCTCCCCACACACTCTTACTGCCGCCTCTGAAACACCAGACCGAAATTGAGTCCATTCGGTCCCTACGTCTTACGTCAGGGGAGGCAGTTGGGAGTACTTCTCGCTGATCTCCCTCGCAAATTTGGCACGAGTTCGCTCAACGCGAAGGGCTTCCCATCTCACTCGTCTTTCAACACGGTTCTCTGCCTCGTTTTGAGATTCGCTCGTATCCGAAGTTTGCTGACCACTAGATGATGATAGGTGCTCAGTTCTACTCCACGCCACACCCTCGTATTCATCACAAGGCCCCACAAATCCGCCGAAACGATCACGTAATCGATCAGCGATTGCTGGCACACAGTACCAGTCCGACTATCAGACCCCCTGTGCCAGGTAAACCTGTGGATATCTTTGTGCTGGAAGGTGTTGGTTATGGTCAGGTCATCGCCAGCACAAAAGTCCTGCAAACTTTCTGCCATTCCCATTCAGCGCGGCTTCCCCAAATCGACCGATCACACCACTCCATGTAGCATCGTCTCTCCCAACTCGTGCATTGAATTCCCCCATCAGCCCAACGCGGTCGCCGTTCGGAATCCTTTCTATGGTTCCATCCACCTCCTCCAAAAACGCATCGTAATCTGACTCGCTGTTTGGCACTTACACCTGAACGTAGACCTGACAGCCAAGACTCCGACTCGCTTCAGTCTGAGGCGGATCAGAGAGACACGTTCGCTGACTGGGTTACATTCGATGACGCCTAAGCAACATGTTCAGGTAAACAATATATCAATTTTTTGCAAACAATGTAAATTTCTTGCGATTGCCATGAAAATGACATTCACGTTTACGTAAAATTTACGTTCCTATATTTACGTCACCAAAGTGTACGTGTATTTTACATCAACTAGACGTCACTCTATTTGACGTCGGTACAGGAGGAGGAAGCAGTAGGTCACTTTGGTACTCTTGAGTGCTGGTGAGGATGAGTACTTGTGTATTCGTCCAACCACCCTAGAGTTCTGAAGAACGTAAAGGAATAGGAGATTCAGTATTTCAATTCTCTTCAATGGTACTTATTGACTCTAAATACGCATGAATGCCAGGGAAATATTAACATAAATCTTACGTAAAATGAATGTAAACACGCTGTTTGGAATGCAAAATGAATGTAAACATGCTATTTGGAATGCAAACGGGAATGTCAATTTTACGTAAAATTGACGTTAATTTTATATCACCGTTATCAGAGAGGTGACATTTCTGGAAACATGTTTCTTGACAATGGTTTGTGTAAAAATGATATAAAATGGGAAAAAAATTTGCATTCATTTTACGTAAAATTAACATAAACATGCTGTTTGGCCGCTTTTCGACTAGGTGGGGACTCATGAGTATCCATACTCCAGCCTGCGCAAACACGGTCGAGTCCACTCCGCTCCAGTAGAGGGTCCATTCGTGCTCCAGGGTAATGGAACTGGTGCTTTTCCTCTTGGTTGAGGCTAGGCCAACTATATCTAGTCGTCTCCTCCTAGTCTCCTCCACCAGTTCAGGCTTCTTACCGCCGAGTGTTAGCAATTTCCAAATCCCGATGTTCAGAGTCCGTTGCCAAGGTCGTTTACCGTTCAAATTCCGCTCCTGGCCTGCGCTTGGGGCATCGTGCGGAGAGTACGCTATGGCCGGTGGGAAGCCGACCGATAGGCCTAGATGTACCATGATGGGGTCATGGTACATCGGATTGTCCGGTCCAGAGACATCGGATTGCCCGGTCCCAATACCCAACTTCTCAAGTCCCCCTGGGCGCACAGTAACAATCGCAGTCCTGATTCTCCTGGGCCCCTCAATGGAAGCCCCTATAATACAGTTGGACTGGAAATGCCATGGCCTTCACTGGAGTATATCCTCACCACGTGGACGCGCGAACCATTGATTACAGCGTGTAACATCTTCCTGAATTCACGATTTAAGTCAGTTCCATACAGCAGCCTATCGGACATTTTGCGTCTTGCATACCCCCCCTCCCGTACCAATAAAGGTGTTTAAATCTCAAGCCGGACCTTGGATATCAGCACTCCAAATTATCTAACCATTTCTTTCTCACTGTATGAGCAAACAAAGTTCCTATTTTCCATACGAAGAAGAATTAAACATGTATAATTTCATGGTACATGAAGAGATTTAAAGCAAGAAATCTTTGAAGTAATGCTTACGATGAAAATCTCGGTCACGCACATTCACGGCACAATTTTCGACAAGGATGTACTTTAAATTAGGTTTCGCCACTTGGAAAATTAATTAATGAATTATTCACAATTCTGGATAATGGTGCGCTGAAGGCGAGATCATGGCGAGTTTGTTTGCCCTACGGGGAAACAAACCCGCTATTATGTCTTATACTGTACTGTATATATAGATGATCGTGACTCACTGAGAGTGACAGTAATTCTAATCATGTTCTGGATTAGTTAAAAACGGAAATTTGGTACATAGGTGCCTTTTTGGATGATGAGTTCAGAAAATATGAGAATTTTGATGTGAAACCTTGTGGGACACATTTTTGGGGGATATATTTTTAAATAAAAATGTTAGCCTCAAAAGGCGAGAGATGGAAAGGCTGTATCCCTTTTTTGGTAATGAATGTATCACGTCTTTCATTAAAGCATGTCAAAGGAAGGGGACGACTTCACCCATTACATCAATTACCATTTCCCGAAACAAGTCATACCACAATCGTGGAGATTATGCAATTTAAAGCTACTTCTCGAAATGCCGCTCACGTCGAATTGGAATAATCTACCAATTTCCCCGCTCTTGATATCCTCATTGATCTAAAATATCTGAATGAGGTTCCCCACCGTTTCTAAAAACTTTTCCTTCGAAATAATGGGTGACGCTTTTAATGCTTTTCTCGCTCGCCTTCTCATATTCTCGGGCACAATGAGATCAGAAGTATTTGTAGGTCACCCAAATTAAAAGTAATACCATAAATGAAGTCCAGTCAAAGCTGCATACAATTGAATAATGACTCCCAAGCTATTATCAGCAATGAAATGTCTGAGGAAGCCTAAGACCCCATTGTATTTCGCTTCTGTTGCCTACTCTTGCGAAGTGAAATTCGACTCCCCATCTGCTTTGAAAGGTACCTATTTTCCTTCATTAGTCTTCTCCAGCTTCTCACCGAAGGCGTTCTGAGACCCATCGTCATTTTGACCGATATGGAGTATCATTAATTATCTCTTATTGAGTTCCACAAAGTTTTTCCTTACACTCATGCAAAAATTAGGAATCTATTTCGGCTCTCTCCCTGTATCATTCCGCTAATGGAAAACCAATTTTTGATTTGTTTGAAAATACCCTGATTTTGCTAGTGGGGCATTTATATAATTCGTAAAAGCAAGCTAGGAAGTTATCCAATTGCTGAATCCTGGGAGACTCCGCAAGAGACCTGCATTCGTCGACAAGAATATTTACGAGTACAATCTGTTTTTTCCTTAAAAGCCAGTTTTCGAGTTACTCAAACTTTCTCGTATGTTGAATTCCTTCAATTCACCCCACAACCTCTTCAAAGGAACAATATTTAAAGCTTTCGCAAAATCGAAATAACAAGTTTACTCGTGCTTGATCATCCCTTTTTGGATGACTCGAGATTCCCAGTTCTTGAAGTGTCCTTTTCCTTTTATGTCCCTGTATTTCCAAATAGTCGGGGATATATCTCCTGCATAATTCCATTCTGCAACATTTACTTATTATCCTGTTCCTGAAAATGCAATTACTTAAGGGCCAGTTTTTTCTCTTGGGTAATTCATTCTCTTTCGACCTGTTTTTCAACTCTCCCGTTTTTATATTCTCAATGTGCCACCATCGCCTCCATGTCTTTCGAGAAGAGAACATCACTCCAATCGGAATGTATTCCCTAACTCTTGTAGAGGGGCATTTGCTGGTGAATTAATCGTGGAATTGGATTTGCCATTGTGCATCATCATGCTAGATGGCGAATCTATGCCTTCATGCATAAGGCATACTTCCATATTTCTGTGATTGCTCAAGTGAAGCCACCAATCCCGTTCCAGTTCTTGGGACATTTGGTAATGGGTTGGACTCCGATATCAGGAACGCCCAATTCTGTTACACATCCTTTAGACCTGCTCTCGACTTAACTCGTGGTTTTTCTCCCATTTTTATGATTTTCTTCTACAGGTTTGTGAAATTCATTTCTTGGTCTACAGGGGGTTTTCGTAATTCTTAAAATCTAGGTTGTAATTGTAGCACACCAATATATATTAATCCTAACCCGAGAAGCAGTGAAGGCGTTTCGAAATTCGAGCCCCCGGGCCAGGGCCTGCCCTAGATCAAATGGCGCCCCAGGCAAGGAGCGTCTTCGCCCTCTCCCGCCCATGAGGTCGCCTGGTCGCCTGCCCATTATTCCGGTCCTGCCCTGCCCTGGGGAACCTTATTTAGTGAAGATAAATATGGCACTCATACAATATTCTCCTGTGCAAAGCAGGGTACCTCTGGTAGTACACGATACTTCAGAATATTCAGAAGATGCAGAGTGACTGACTGGCTGACTGACCGACAGAGGCTGATTCTAATCAGGTTTTAGAAAATATGAGACTCTGGAACTTAGTACTCGAATAGCTGTAAGATAGCTGACGCATGATTAATTCCAACTCTTGGGGTGCATGCCCTGGAGGCTATAAGAGGATATACATTTTTCGCTTAATCGCGTCCCACGATGAAACCGGTGCAGATCGATGGAGCACCTCAAGTAGTGCACAAAGGTCGATGGTCACATCTTGATCCGAGACAACAATTATCTGCCACAGGGCGAATAAATCGGTTAGGTTAGGTTAGGCGAAAGCTTAGGTACGATTGCATATTTAAGAAAAATATAACCAAAGCTAAACTAGCATAACCTATTCCAAATTATTCACATTTGAATGAAAATGGAATTTATTGGTTCTGCAAAGGACACTCATTCAAATGAAATATAAACCTATTAGGTCGGTATAGGGGATGAAATATCATTGTATTGGAAAAACTTATTTTCTCTGCAATCCCCAGGATACCACATGGAATCACTCCAACAGGTATAGCATGACCATTTGTGGAAGTAATATTCCAGACACTCACTGCAGGGGTTCGTCTCTTACATCTAAACCTGTGACATTGTGAACAAATTGTTATACTAAAAAAATTGATCTGGGTGTTTTGGACTCTGTAGATTGGCTAATTTCGAAATATGAGGCAATTACACATAATGAGTCGAACATGTGGAATCGAATATTGACAATCCTACACCCATACAACAAACCTCTTCATCAAAAAGATGTCACAGCCAGCATCTTAAAAAAGAGAAAGCCAATATTAAGATTGAAAACTGTAAAAGATAGAAGATTGCAAAATTGAGAACTACTTGTAAATTCCCCGAAATAATGTTAAAATCAAATAAATTATCGTATGAATAAGGTAAAATACGGTATCAATATCCTGTATAATCCTTCAATTTACATTCCTGAATGAATACAATAAAAGCATGCTATGTTTTCGTATTCAGACTTATTCAGTACCACACAGACATCATCCAGCGATGCATCAGGTATTGCTTGACATATTCAAAGAACCATGGAATTTCCATACCATGCGTACAGCACTCAGCAGGTTCTGAACTCATTTTTGCACTGACAATTACATCCAGCAATGGCCTTGGCGGCATTCTTCCTCAAACCTAAGAAAACGTTAACATGGTACTTAACAGAGTTTTGGTGGCAATCGTCCGTCCCTGGGTAGGCCTAGGCTAACAAAATCGGTCCCCACCCCACACCCCCCCCCTCCAAAAAAAATTAGGGGTAAAAGAAACTCTCGGACTTTTGAGGTACATCCCCCCAGGGATGTACCTCCAAATTCGGAGTTTTACGGTTGTCAACAGTCCAACAGATATTCCCGTTCCATGCTATTTCCTTGAAGGAGGAAAGAGTGGGAAAGTGAACGGCCTAAGCATCTATCCACGGGTCAAGCTTCAGCTAACAAAATCATTCCCTCCAAAATATGACACTGTGATATGTATCTCCAAGTCGGAGTTTTCCTGGAGTGAACAACCTAACGTTTACCAAGTTTCATATTCTCATCACATTTAGAACACGGTTAAAATTAGGGTCAGTCAGTCACTCACGATCGTCTTCATACACTAAGGTGCAAACTTCTCTCCCCCGATATTTCAAGTATTCCTCAAGGTGTACAGGATAAAAATCAAACAAATTTCGTTCATAGATAAGACATGGGACAAGGTACAAAATTATCACAAGTGACATTTGATCCCCTCTCCCTTCAAGTGAATCAAAGCCAAATATGCTTTCACCAGCTTGACCAAATGATTTAGAGTGGCCAAGTCCATTGTGTCCAATTTCTCGTGGGAAACTCTGTCAATTTCGTCGACATTTGATGGTTTCCACTTCTGGACACGCTGTTTGAGGATCGGTCACAGGTTCTCGATTGGATTGACGTCAGGAATGTTCGAGGGACAGTCGATCGTTTCGTGTACTTCCTAGATTAGGAGGAACCTTCGTCACTCCACTTCTGTTTTGGGGATTGCTGTTTTGCCGCAGTCGCCTGGGTCGACCAAACTGGCTAATGCGCTACGGAGGAAGTGATCTTGAAGGATTTTAACGTAGTAAGGGCCATCCATAGTTCTCCCGTAGGAATGACAGCCGACCAGGCCCATGGCACTGAAACCGCCCCTTTCAGTGGTGAGTTTCTGTAGCTGTAATGGGTAACCCAGCGAGTATATTCGTCCGTAGCATGGGAAGGGTTAACTACTTGAACAACCTTTAGGTTGTTCAAGCTCACGCCATCCTTGTCCACTAATTTTCCCCAGCTAAACTGAAAAAAATAGGCAGAGACATCGGGATTCAATAGACCACTACCTATTCCACAAATAATTGAAGGGGAGGCCAACCTTCTCCAGAATCTGACTTACGAGGTAACTATGGAAATGGTGGGTCAAACTTTGGTTCTCAGGCGTCTTACTGCAGACTGTAATGTTGAGCGTTGGATGTTGGATGTGTGGCCTACTTGGGGTGTTTCGGACATATGTCGATGGAGATGCTTCCTATAAAAAGCCAATTAATGGTGAACTCCAGTCCTAATAATGATATCATAAAATTTATCCACTGCATTAAGGGACAAACTCGAGAAAGGATGCTTCAAATTAGGGCTGTTATGTTAGCCGCATTTGGTCAATGGGGTCCTATCAGCTGGAGCAAGCTGTGCCTCCATCTGTCTGCAGCTCATGGGAGATACGAGGTTCAAGTGTGCAAGCATACAGGACCTGATCTCATAACATTATTGTTGATGACCCAGGGCTAATCTGCGGGAGGATCAGGTCTCGGCACCAGGACTCTGTTGAATACCATGCTTACGATTTAGTAGATTCAGCGAGAAGTGGTGCCAAGGGCAGTGCTGGATGTTGTTTTAAGTACAAAAATGGGCTAAGATCTGTTGGGTGCTGGTACCCATGTTATGGGAATCCGTGATTACACGAATATGGCAGGTACTTATCCAAGATTGCAATACTAACTGCAAATCTGGACGATGTGTACATGGTACTTCATAACTCCGATAATGAAAACACATTATAAGCTTTTTTATTTCTACACAAATATTAATTGCAGCGTGATACACTAAATTGATTACGTATTTCTTCCTTATGCATTAATTTCTTAAATTGTAGCATAATTGTAGTATTTCCAATTTCTTCTTAATGAGGCGATCATTTATCTTTTGAAGTTCTTTGTCTTAGTTATTGACTTCGTTTTTTTTATAAGAAGCTACCTGAAACATCTTTTAAAAAAATGTGGTTAGTTATGTGGTTGAAAAACTGTCATTAGATTCTACGAGTCCGATTAAGTAGGTTTAAGTAGCTAATATGTCGAAATTGGCCAACCTACAGGGTGTCCCAAATGTCCCAATCCATTTTTGGGATAAACCTTTTTTCACAATGTTACCGGTTTAGCCTCAAAGGGAGAGACACCTACAGTGCATAGACAGTATCGGTTTTACGAAAGTGGTCATGCTGCCCCTGTTGAAGTGAATCCAAATTGTCTTCTGTGGATTGCAGAGAAAATTAATTTCTGACCTCAGTGTTTAGTATCTCATTTGAAAAATTGTCATTTGCAGAACGAATAAATAACTTTTTCATTTAAATGTGAGGGATGTGAATTAGGTTTTGCTTAGGTTAGAGGATTTCTTAAATTTGTCGCAGAACTTTGAAGTAATTTGTTCCACGTCGCTTGCAATTTCGGGGAAAACGTGAATTTGGTTGAAATCAGTGAAACTTTAACAGGAAATGCGATTCCTAAGAGTTTTCATGTAATATATACTTTTTTAAAAGAGGATGATTCAGAATAAACCCTCCACCATTTTCCATATGAGGAAGTAAGATTCATATGATAGAGGAAAATCATAGTATTGATGAACTCAATATTGGGCCTATATAAGGTGATGATATCTGGATTTTTCTCAGAATAATTATGGGAGCTATGCATTGTCCCATTAAAAAGTTTACAGGTGGATAATTACACCTCGAATGCAGTAAGAGTCTATGGTCTATCTCAAAATTTAATTAGCCCAGGTTTGACCTTAAACAGATTTTGACTATTATTATTATGCATTAAATTTACTTCAAGACAAAACCTAATGAAAGAGCTCTCAGATATAACTAATACGTCGTAGAAACGTTCATGTTAGGTTTAAAGGCTAAACGATTTTTATTTTTTTTTTCCCGGCCTAACCGTTGTTGACCGGATGGTAGCCAATCTTCGGAGGACGAATATTGGTGGCCATCAGGTCAATAACAGCGCCCTCTATCGACATGCAGCGTCATCTTCCGGATGTTACTTTTTTTTTAGGCTAATGAATTTTGTGTCTTCCTTCACAGAAAAACCCATTGAAGTTTGGGACACATGGCTACTCGTTTTAAAATTAGCTATTAACAATATTTTCAGCCGAAGTAATTCGGGAGCCATTGCTTTTGTTGATGGATCACTTTACGATTCCCTCTAAATCTTTCAAGGGGCATATCTCAGATATCGTTTGACATAGGTATCTGAAGTGTCAAATTCTTCCGTTTCTCATAACATCACTATCTCACATGGATTTATTGTCAATAGGTAATTTCAGCAAACATCTTTCATTCATGACCGTCGGGAAATTTGAAACACAAGAATCAAGTAATGAGGAAAAAACCGAACACGAGAGCAAACCATGAACCGAAATCCCCTCACGCTTTCGAGTTTTTCTTTTTTCGACTTCAAATCGGAAGAATCCGCATTCTGCAACTATTTCCCGAATAATGTTTTCACGAACTCGGCATTCATATCGAATGGGTTTCCAGACCAACCTCGATTGATGACACAAAATGCTAGCCAACACCGAGCCAACACCCCTTCTCGCTCTGGATTCTTCATACATTTTTAAAATCGATTTCGAATCGAAAGAATCCACATTTTCAATATTTCTATATCTCCCAGACTTCCTTCATGAACTCAGCATTCATATCGAATGTGATTGCTATCCAACAGATGCCTTGTCGGCTCGGGGTGGGCTCTCGTGTTCGGTTTTTTCCTCATTATTTCATTCTTGTATTTCAAATATCCTGTCTTTCAATGAAAGATATTTGTTGCAATTACCAGTTGACAATGAATCCATGTGGGAGGGTGGTGCTTAATTGGTTTAAATTGTCTTCATATTGGTGAGAAATAACGTTTTGAAATTCATTAACGCTCGTATTTATGATTTTCGCCTTTCCACGAGAATTTTTTTCAGTTTGAATAATGCAGTTGATTGTGTTTGTATGTTTCAAGGTTAAATTGCTATCCCTGAGGAAGTAGGAATATGGAGGTGAATCCGGAAATGGCTTGCCGCGTGGAAACGGAGATGGGAATCCAGTGATGAATCCTATGAGAGTGTGCCTCGCGATCCATAAGCAGGACATGCCTCAGTTTGACGTAACTCCATTTTCCTGCAGTTTAATCCGAGTATCATATTCAGACGCTCTCATGCCTCCCATTGGCAAAAAAAACACGTTTTTAAAGAACAGTTGCCTTGGGAGGAAAACCCTTTCCATGAAAATTATTGTGGGAGAGGTGAGAGATACCCAGAATTTAAACTAAACTTGCCTGTAACTTAGGCCCATTGTTATATCCCAGACTAGATGACAGTTCAAACTTTCAATTGGACTTCCGTATTGAGCCGATATATGAGCACTTCTGGAGTCTCAGTGCTAATATCAGATACTACATCCTATTTCAAAAATAATTATGTTGCTTTTTTTATATTTCCATCCAATATCATACAAGGGTCATGGGTGAATCAGGCCAAACTCGAGCAATCTCTTGTCTTCAGAAGGAAAAACTCCATAACTCAACAGTAATGAATCTATCTAGATGAAATTTCGAACATCAATAAGTTATGTTCGAGCAATTCTTTCACTATATTTTGGGATTGTTCGAAGCATTTTTCGAGGACACACCTAACAGAAAATTGAATTTGTCATACCAGTAATGCGTACTTGCCTTAGTACACTCAAAACATTCCTCTGCCAAACAAATACTTGTTTTTCTTTTTTTTTTTCAAACAAATGGCACAACATTCCAAAAATTGTTCATTTTCAGAATGCACTTCAGCTGCTATTAGATGCAATGTGTCTATAGCTTTACCAAGGTTTATAGATGCCCTCAGAATTGCCACTTTTTCTGTCCCACACGTAACAGTTGTGTCATAAATATGCAAAATGAAATTGGTGAGCTGATATTTTTTCGTCTGAATACGTTATCATACTAACAGGAATTACGCATAATTGGAATCATAATAGTTTTGAAATACTTTTAAAAATGAAATTTTTTTTCTTTTACCCGCAAATGTGAGGCACCTGAAGCGTTTTTTGTTAATTCTTTAGAAACACAATTAAGCACGGTCATTAATTCCATTATGAAAATGTATGCTTCTTGGCATTGTGGATGAAATTAAAAATCCAAAATTGTAGCATTCTAAGTTAACCCATTTCAGAGATATCATGAGACAAAGTTTTTGACATGCCCAAATTTGGCAATTTTTTTATCTAGCTATTTAAAAAGCTTCATTAAGGCATCAAATGTAAGTTCTTAAAAAAAAAAGATTTCTTTTGATATGCAACATGTACTAGGTATATAGTACTAGCGAGTTTGTTTGCCCTTCGGGTAAAGAAATCCATCCTGTCATCGTACCTGTCATCCTGTCAAAGCCTGTTTTTTTTCTGATTCATATTCAGCTGAGAGGATAAGTGTCCGTTTTCTCATTTACAACCACCTCATTCCACGAAAGTTCAACACTTATAAAAAGAGACTGGAGAGCATTCTGAGCGTTGTAATAGATTCCCCCGATCCGATCGGGTTCGTTTTGGTATTGTCACCTCTCAGATTGGTACACGAAACCCATAAGACGAATTCCACATCTATCAGATCGTCGCATGGTGGAATACTGATATCTAAATAACGGTCGTGACTGTTATTACCAGATTGCGACGGGATGGCATTACTCGGAAGATAACGTTCATATCTTCAGCCTGTGATACTCTCATCGAACTGTCGATGAACATTTGGACGGAGAAACCGTGACGAGATTGAAGTTATATTCCCCGAAATCGGAAGGTAATACCCTGAAGTAGACATGGGAGAAAAGTGATGTAAGTTATCTAAGGCGAAGCTCAATCAAAAGTATCCCGTGATTTGCGCGATTTGGGAACAATTTCCTTCGTGCTTCGACGTCGATTACCAGTCCCTGTTGGTATAGCTCGTTTAGACATGTTCCCTTTTATAGATTTTGCTCCCTTCTTCCTTCTCGAAACAGTTTTATGTTGCTTCATCCGCTGCAACTTCAATGTTGATATCGATCTTTCTTTTCGTCTTCTTTATAGGAGGATATAATGACGACAGCGACGAAAGAGGAAACGCGTGAGCCCTCGAAGGAGACAGAAAATAATTGACCATGTGACCTCCTCCACCACCATACTGTCGGGAAGGAGGCGTTGTAAACGTTCCAGACAGGAGTCAGTGAAACTCATCGGTACTGGGGGGAATGAAAGGAACGTTATTCATTTCTCAGTGATAAGTGCGTGCCTAGGGCTTAGTTTTTGACACTGGGATGTATAAAGAGGAAATGAAAGTCAATCCGATTACCACTCCGTCATTTATTTCCGCTAAAATGTGAATTACGGGGATGATATTTTCTGGTCATGGGCATTACAAGGTGGCAAAACACAAGTGCAGTGCGATACGAGAAAATGAATTAGGGGAGAAAAACATCGCCCTCTCATCCTGATCAACGATCCGAATATGTATGTCCTCAATTACTTTCGCGGCGAGAGATCTGTAATATATCGGATTGAAATGGACCTTTTTCATATAATTCAGAGGGAGAAATGAGTCATGGAGTCATGGAGTGAAGGACTGATTTTCCCATTGATATAGACAGGTGCGGAAATTTTGCCTGTGAGTTTAAATGTGTCACGGGCACGGGGCGCTGCGGCAGGTTGTTAAGTACGGACCACAAATATTTGATCAAATTCGCTTCCTAGCGTCCCGCGCCGGACAACTTTCCTTTCAGAAACTCTTTCTTCCTTGGGGAGAAAAGGTTCGTGCTTGTTCACGGCCGAGAAAGAAATATCCCACAACCGAGTCTGATAATTAATTTATTACTTAACTGTCTAAAGGTTACCAGGTTGTTCAACAAAATATAAAGAAACAAAAATGTTGTTAGTTACAAGATTCACAATCAACAAATAAGGAGCTACCCGGTTCCTGAGCAAACGCGCATATGAGAGAGAGAGATTTCGAATCTATCGGGAGACCTACTCTTTCGGATCGAACTGGGGCACTAACACTCTGGTCGGACTTGAGGAGGGAAGAACTCCACTATCAAGGGCAGGGCCGAGTCCCCTCGCTTCTCTCGGGACTGGAGTTCTCTGACGACGTCTCTCCCTTTTTCTTCAGGGTGGCTGAGGAGGTTCCTGGAGGAGGGATTCTTGGCTGGTAGCTTGCGCCCATTGGTTGTTCAATGCCCAGGAACAGATCTTATTGGGAAACGCACTCGAGGACAAAATCATCTTCATTTATTTCTTGGTTCGTATCCCCGAACATGTACCTGTCCAACCAATGGTTTTGGAAATGAGGTTGTCTCATAAACCATTGGTTGCGATATGGGTTTTCTGGACAGGGATGTCCGAAGATATTGTCCTCCGGATCCTGACTGGGGGTCACCTCTGGAATGGCGGGGATGGTGATCCCGATCCGGCATCCCTGAGATAATGTCCCCTCATACGTTTTCCCCTTGTCTCCTCAGCTTATCACCCTGACTTCCGTCCGTCTCCTGAATCAGCATGCCTCCTTTTCCTTTCTCTGGACGACATGTCTGGAAGGGCGGTGGCCCGTTGCACCGTGACACGACTGGAAGGGCGTCGGCCCGTTACAAATGTAGGCTGAACATCCGGTGCATTTTCTGCCGAGTGTTCCTCCCGACACGCATATTTTTTCCCACCCTCAAATCCCAGAACTTGAGCAACATTTGCTCCAAAAGTTATTATATGATCATGATGACGTACGAATGTGTTAATGTATGTCAGTCTGACGCGAGTCACTCTTCGCAGATACTCGAATTTGTCCATTGCATTTTCTTTGTATGTGGCCTGATTTTTCAGGCTCTCGTTAAACTGTCCAATAATTGCGTTCACATTCAAGTCATAACGACATTCGATGGAAAAATCAGTTTGCTGTCCCCTCGATCTCGAAGAGATTCTCAGCTTGTTCCCGGCATAGCGGGAGGAGGGGACGAGGAATTTATTCCTCATTTTTACTTCCGTAACTCCGATCTCTGAAGGCAGCGATGCGTGAAGGACGATCCGTGAAGGACGATCGGAGGAGAGAGCTTGCACTTTAGTCCTCGGGGATTGTCTCGCTCGGATATATGGTAGAGCTACGTTTCCGTACTTTGTAGATCGATGCGTATTGCAACAAGAAATTAACGCGAGGATCATGGGACAACACATACAGTGAGGGACAAAACTGTTGCAATGTTCGACACATTGCCAGTTTATGACTCATAACTCGAGTATGACGAGCTAAATTTTACATAAATTTCAGTCAATCATACTTCAACTTCCTGGTTTTGGATTGGTGCTAGTCACATGTCAATTGGCCCCCTATAGGATGAGCTTGCAGCTGTTGAAAGCTAACCAGGTCATTGCAACAATTTTGTCCCTCCGTCCCACGCTTTCTATCCACGATATAAAAACACCCCCACAGTCTCCCATTTCCCAAATGAAACCTGGTCAGAAGCCACCTAAGCAAGCCTGTAGCTTGCCTAGGTGTAGATGTGGTAGGTTTGGGTGGGGTTGGGTTCCATTTGAACGTTCCTGGCAACATGAAACCTGTTTCCCAACAAACTCGCGACAGCATCGCCTCACTCGTCGACCATGGCCTCTCGACGTCGACCATGGCCTCGTCGAATTGCAGCCCAGCTTGGCATAAGCTATAGCACCGTATCCCGGGTGCGTTCTGAAGTCAGACCCAACGCATCAAAGAGCAATGGTGGGCGTCCATCCAAACTTTCCGCCGCCGACAAGCGCAGAGTCATCGGGATGATGACATCGGGTCAGGTTGACACAGCAGTGCAAGCGATGAGGCAGCTCAAAAGCAGCACCTTGGTAGAATGCAGTGCCAAAACTGTTCGCAGAGCTCTGAAAGAAGCTGGTCTGAGGGCAACAACCAAGCGAAAGAAGCCGCAACTCCAGCCGCGGCATATCCGACAGCGGCTAAAATTCACCCGCCGCCACCAACACTGGACTGTAGAGGACTGGAAACGCATAATTTGGTCAGACGAGACAAAAATCAACCTTATGAGGTCGGATGGGCGTGACTGGACTGGACAGAGCGGCACGTGAGGGAGACCCGCAAGTATGGTGGAGGTGGCGTGATGTTTTGGGGCTGCATGACAGCCAAAGGAGTAGGGTTTGGCTGTCAGATCCAAGGAAGAGTGGATGCCAGGCTCTATACAAGCATCCTCGAGGAAAAATTGCTCCAGACACTGGCGCATTACCGCCTCGAAGAGGGAGAGGTGGTGTTTCAGCAGGACAATGATCCGAAACACACCTCGCGGCTGGCTCGCCAATGGTTCAATGACCATGGAATCGAGGTCCTAGAATGGCCAGCACAGTCGCCAGACCTCAACCCAATAGCGCACTTGCGGCAACATTTGAAGCGGAGGCTGGCGAGATACGACAATGAGCCCGTCACCATCCACGAGCTCTGGCAGCGGGTCAAGACTGAGTGGGACGCCATTCCAGTCCAAACATGCTTGGATTTGATCGAAAGCATGCCTAGAAGGGTTCAGGTAGTGTTGATGGCCAAAGGCAAGAACACAAAGTATTAATAAATTCGTTTTTTCGTATGCCTTATTTGTCCTCTCTGGCATTGATGAGAGGAAAAAAGTCATATTGAGGACGAAATTAATGCATCACAGTCCATATCTCAGGTAATTTTTGCTCATTTATCTCGGAAACATCACAATCGCATACACTTAGTTGATTGAAATGAAGAATCTTTAATTGAAACATGTTAAAGTATTAATAAATTCGTTTTTTCGTATGCCTGAGTGAAAGGGACAAAACTATTGCTATGACCTCGTTCGCTTTGAACAACTGCCACTTAGACAATAGGACACGTGACTAGCGCCAATCGAAAGCCAAGAAGTGGGAGTATGATTGAAATTTAGGCTAAATTGAACATGTCATACTCGAGATATGAGTCATAAACTGGCAGGGCGTCGAACATTGCAACAGTTTTGCCCCTCATTGTATATGTATTTATTGTTTGAAAGATATGCAAAAAAATGCAGCCTTTAGGTCTGCAAGGCAGCGAGTCCGTCCTGGAGCTCAGACATCGACGATATATGCGTACTCCAATGCTGTTCTAACTCTGCCACCTCGTAAACATCATTCATCTCGCTGGTCTCCCAATTCATTTCCCATGGTTCGATTCTCGAGATAAGGTTGGGCGCAATGAGTAGCACTTCCTTAATGACCCTCGCCCGACGCAGAGAACATTCGTTCTGGGAATATCCAATCCGAAGATGATTGTTCAAGGTTCAGTCCAGATGGATACTATATGAACAGTTTCTGCTGGTGGCAGGAACAAACGAATGTCGAAAGCTTCGTGTCCTATCAAATGTCGAAGGAGTACAGCATCCTCGTTTTCCCAAGTAAATACGCCATCTGTGATATCGTTCATGATGAATGACAATATCGGTTTGAGATAGCGACACGGCACACGGCAGCTCCCTTATCCAGGGGCTCTCGTACGGAAGGCCAGCAAGGCTCTGCTCATGCACGAGCACAATGTTTTCCTCCCTCGGTGTCAAGTTGTGCCATGGATATGGCATCTCGATGATGAACGTCAGGGGGGTTGAGTTGGGGGTTGAGACAAACGCAAGAGATAAATTTCTCGTCCTAGCCTCTTTCAACGCACAGGAAAAGAAGAGGAGCTAAAAAAATATTCCCTTCGTCCTCACAATTAAATGTGTCCGCTGACTCGTCAGTTGGCACAGACGGAACGGAACTGTGACAAGTGGATGCGGTTGTTTCTTTTTTAAATCACCTCTGATAGGCTTACTGAAACATGCACCTGTAAACTTTCTCAACAGTTATGGCAAATTACTCTTGGTTCCTCACATTTCACCATCTTAGTTGTGGCTATTTCTAGTCTGTTCTCTTTTTTTCTTGGCAGAATTCATATCGTTCATGAACTCTGTTGCCTGTGCATTGTGAATGAGTATTTTGGGGCAAGTTTTATCAAACAAAAGTTTTAGGAACGTCTCAATATGTGGAGGAGGGGTTTCACTTAAGGGATTTGCCAACAATGATATACTGTATACTTTAACATTTCTAATTTTTGGAGGGTATTGTTGCGTATCAAGACACATCCATCCCACATCAGCTTTTCTGGTGAGATTTTCGTAAAACAAGGAAAGGTCCTGTGTCCGCTTGCGATAACGGTCGGAAACTCCGTAGCATGGGAGGTCATCTCTATGCAACGACGGCGACAGCGGCGATTTCTCCCGGTTTATATCCTCTAGGTGTGCTTCATTCACGTTATCATAGGCGATGATTTGCCTGTAGAGGACTTCGGGAGCAAATACGAACTTTTTCGTATCCTACAGGAGAGATGCTAAGTGCTCGACAACTAGAGGCAACACGAGGCAAAGGAATTCGACAGCATCTTTTTTCAATATCGATTTCTTGCTCCTTCCAGTCGCATTTGAATTGACTAGAATACGTATGACTCTCTTATGTGCTTGCAATAGATGGATCTGCTCGGAGGGAAGGTCCAGAGAATTCAAGAGTGCATCCTCGCATTTTTCGCAAATTACCCGAAGCTGCCCTTCAGTCACGCATGTTAGAGCTCAATGAATCTCTTCTTGAGTCGCCTGTCCTAAAAATAAGATAAACGGCCAGTGTCGTCTGATTACAGCGAAAGAATCTAACGTTTCTTTAGCCTCTCCATTGTCGTCCATTGGCTAGGTGTGTCAGGATAGTCCACGAATTGAGTTTCATACTCTCGTTTTCCGCTCTCGGGATTTACGCGAGAATCCAAGCCTCGAATGTGATAGTAAGATTCCTCCTGAGTAGGAATCAACTCCCCCAATAGAATACGCCGGGAATGTGATTGTCACTGTCATGTTCAGTCAGTTTATATAGACGGGGAACCGTATGCATTATATTGCCAAATCTATATAGTTGTCGACTGTTTAATGGGAAATACCCCGTGCGAAACGAAAGGGATTCTCTTTGATCCTGACAACACTGCCCTCTTTGATATTAATTACGTCATCTCGTTGCTATTGCAGCTGTTCCAATTTTCCTCACCTCCCTTTGTTCTCTTCTACGGAGCCATAAACCAGTCAGAATAGGGACTCATTATCCAACCTCGTCCTCCCCTCATGAACTTGTCGGGGTGAAAGTCTCCCTTTGAATGCAGAATGGGGGCTCTCATTCATGACCTTAACGACTTGGGTAGGATTGAAAGCCAGGAAAAGGTGTTCTTATCGTGTAGAATCCTAAGGAGACGTTTCTGTACGGTTAGATTTGCCCTCTCTGCAAGTACCGATTTTAAGCCTGTACCTGTGCTGTACCGTTCAATTCGATACTTGTTCAGAAGAGCATCCATGGTCCTACTGTAAAACTCCCGATCGTGGTCGACGTGTAGCTTTTTGTAGCAGGGCATCTCTCTGAAAATCCTCTACATAGCATTCGCTATCTCATCTGTCGACTTATCCTTGAGGGCAAATGCCCTAACGAAGCGAGAGAAACCGTCTTTCGAAAGCAGTATGAACCTGAACCCCTCGTTTTCACTCGCCCACTTTTGCTTGTCGATGAGATCCGCAGCAAGGATCAAGTGCGGTCTACCAGCTAAAAACATGCGTCTATCGAAATTTCCCTTTTTCTAACAAGCAATGCATATGGTAGTTGAGATTTTAGAAAATCGAATACATCTCGTCTTTTCAGAGGTGGATTTTCTCGAGGTTTCCTCGCAAACGTGAATAGCCTCTCAGGGCTGGCATATCCCAGGAAAAGATTTGAATTTCGGCATAGTCGCCTCATGTCGGAAGTGAAGCGTCGAATCCTAGCTTTGCTCCTTTGGGGCATTTCACTTTTCTTGCTGATGTTGTTTCTTATACCGTTCCAACCTTTCCAAGTCCTTTTCACGGACGTAAATTAAAGGGGGTTGAAATGTAAGTGAAAGTATTCTCGATCGTACAGAGAGCAGATGTGCGGTAGAAGAGGACGGAAGGAGATCGAGTAATACATACCCATATCCATCGCAATCGAGTACACTGTCCTCATACGCCCGTATTAAAAAGTTGCTACCATCACCAAAATTTCTGCGTGTAAATAGTTGATCCTGACCCGTTTCCCTGAGTATGAATAAAACAATTATGTGGGCGTTTAGCAGAATATCTCCTTTGTACTTTCCACTGCTGGGAAATATATTATGCAATGTCAGCAAGCAGTCTACTCTCAGGTGACGACCATCTGTAAATACTTGAAACACGGAATTCGATTGTAATGCTTGAAGTTCCAGATCGTCGATTATGATGCATGTGTTGTGCAAATCTAGGGAGAACATACCTAGCAGTTGGTTGGGAATACCCTTACTCACTTCTTACATACTCACTTCACACTTTGGATTCTGCCATAGAGCAGCTGCTGTCATCTCCTCATAGATCCCGTGATATTGTGCGTAACAGATGATCAAACGATTTGTCTACGTTGATTGCGTTCGATGATTCAAGTAGGATTTTAAAAAGAACGACTTTCCTCATACCCGGATTCCCAACGAGAATCTCGTTGCTACTTGGGAGAAAATGAATATATTTCTTTGACAAATGTGGTTCCATGTTCGCACTCCGTTAAAGTATGAATATGTGTGTGTGGGTGTGGGCATGTTCATGTCTCGCATAGTACTGAAAATGGCATCAAGTGGGATATCACTGTAAATTTAAAGTATGAATGCATCGATCTCCTTTGCGTACTATTCTACCATGAGAAAAGTAGCGACTGGAAAATTTTTTATCCAATTTTATTTAGAAGACATCGAAAAAACAATAAAATTTTCACAACAATTCATTCTTATTCTCAAGCAAACAAATTAATTGGCAAACGCCATATTCAACGAAAAAAGCACACTATTGAGAAATGAAGTCTTGAAAGAAAGGGAGAGTGAGGGAGAGAGAATGTGAGGAAGAAAATATTTTAAATGGTGAAAAACAAGTTTCTACTCACAATTGTCACAATTGTCCTCACCCTCGTTTCCCTCAACAACTTCTGGGATACGATAATGACCATTTGGAAGCATTTTCAACTCTCCGCCGGGAGTTTGATAGAGGTAAACTTCATCATAATACATTACCAGACCATGATGTTTGAACGTATAAAGTTGAAGCTAGTCGGAACAGATCGAGACGTTTCTCACAGAAAAGTTTCGACCCATTGACAACTCCTCTCGATACTTGGAATGACACAGAATGCCCATTATCCTCGAATCCGATTCATGCCTTTCGCTGGAACAATCTGTTCCTCATTTTCACCCGCAAACAAAATCGAGTAGGGTAAAAGACCCAGTGATGGACCGGTCCCCAGTGATGGGCCACAGCACATAAAAATTCCAATAGCTAAGCTTCCATAGCAAGCCTACCTATGTTGTGACATATGCTAGCAGTATTCAAGCACATAGACACTTTAGAGGTGTTCATGGAACAAATGCCTAGTTTTTGGAATTTTCCTGCGAAGTGGCCCATCACTGAGTACCCGCCATTAACAGGCCCATCACTGGGTCTTTTACCCTACATCTTTGGACGCTAACAGATAAGCTCAGACATGATCCTACCACAAGTTTCGTCTTTGAATTTGCCCTGACGAGATGCATTCCCTTGAGAATGCAATGGATGATCAAGAGGAAGGGAGAAGTCAATTTAGTGGTCTATTAGCTCCAGTTCTCTGAATACATCTGCACTCTTCACATGTATCAAATAAGAATCAGAATCTTGATAGCACAGCTTCAAAGAGTCTCCAAAGTGCGCTCGTAGAGTGCATGACAGAAATTTATACATGTGTCTCTTTGACAAGTCCAAGATATTCATTCCACAAAAGAGAGGTTTATCGAGTGTGACTAGGGTCGGAATCTGATGGACAAGAATGAGATTTTCACCGATGATTGTCCTTTCTTTGAAAGTTCCCTCCCTCGCCAGTTTTTGCAGCTGTCAGTCTGATGTCGCGACTACTATCCTCTTCCTCGAGCGGACGCGTTCTAAACACTTTCCATATACAGCATTTGAAAACAATTTGTATTGGTCTTTCTCGAACTTGGAAGTGGCCTTCGCTTGTCTCTGTAAGTTACCTTTGATGTAGTCTCTCAACTAGGCCTTTTGCTGAAACGCGAGTATCTGGTGTATTTTTGTGATTGGAACCCCTAATTCGAGATACAATTAAAGTGTGAGGTCATTGACGACGTAGTGTTCGTGTGGACTGAGATGCGCAAATACCTGTAACTTTTGATTTTGACATGGGAGAGAGCCGAGAGTGTTATCTGCACCACGGACCTGTTTTCGATTATATGCGCTTAGCGTTTCTCTCTTGATTTTTCATGACTTCAGGAGTTGGAGGTAATATTTGGAAACGATCGTGTACCTCCTTGGGGAAGTCTATATCAACGTCTAGAATGTAACCCGTTTCGTCCTTGAAGTTTAATTCACGGATACGCAACTCTGAAATTTCTTGTTCATTCAGAAATCGGAAACCGCCACACGGAAGTTTAAAGTTCCACATGACGAATGCAAACAAACTGTTGCAGTCGAAATCTAAAATGAAGGAGCTTTCTTTATTCTCATCGTATGCTGCCCAATGTATATATTGTTTGCCTTCCTGAGATTTTCCGGAGCGCTGCACATACCACCGCGAATTCCAGCTTCCCACATCAGGTGTTGATCTATATCGGTGACGAGATCTAACTTGATACAACTGGTCTTTAGTGCTGCTGCCATACTCAACGAAGGTAGTGATACGAACATGCTTGCTTCGAGACCGAAGTCCTGCATCTTTTGTTGACGAAATCGCTCAAAGACGGTCGCGAGAAGGATCGTGTCGACGTGACAATACAACTGAGTGTAATCTCCAATGGTTTTGCAAGAGAATATATTCCATACGCACATCACATGCAGATATTGTTTTCGGAAATAGTCGTTCCTGCCAGCGAGGAAACAAATAATTCTCTAGGAGGTAGTGCTGTCTCAGACAAGACTTTCACGTCCGTGATGTACTCATAGGGAGAATATACCTTTCTCTGGAGCAATGTCATTTGTTCCTGAGTTGTGGGAGGGAAGGATTCCTTAAAAATCATCAGGTCTGTATCAGAGACGAGGAAATTTGCAGGCCATATAACGAACAGCTGAGAAATTGATATGAAACGAGAAATGCGATTACATTCAATTTCACAAAGAGAAATGTTTCTTCGTACGAGGTATCAACTGAGTATCCTTCTTCAATCCATGCTTTCCATCTGCAATCCCCTTCAATATGAGCATCAGATCGTACTTTCCACCATTGTGGATAATAACTCGGAAAGATTATTTGGCATTTGTGAAGCCTAGATTGCATGTGGGATGCGTGGCTCCACTGATTTCACCTGTCACATGAGAGTGATCGATGTACTTTTCCTCACCGGCCACATAAGGATTACCGCAGATTGCACAATCCGATTGCAAAAGAATTGATTCTCTTTCCTGCTCAGTGACAACAAGAGGCTTATCTTGTTCCATAACGTATTCTTTTGCTGCATCCCTCATTTAAAAAAATGTTGTAAGAAAGTGAGGAACACAATCCTCACCAATGTGGAACACCTTGTTCCAAACAAGTACAAAAAAAATCTATCACTACCAAATGATAGCAAAAGGATAGATGTTTTTGTACTCGACCTGAACTTCCCACCTCATCGCATCTCGAGAGAATGCACTGGAAATCGGCATACGTGACCATGGGCAACAGGAGGCATTTCTTAAAAGTGTTAAACTCCAATGTGGAATTGTCTGGTTTCGGCATGTGATTTTCTGCAGCCGCGTGCGTCAAACACAGGCGTCTATCCTTGTCATAGGAGTTCTCAGAGAAAAGGCCTGCTAGACATCGATCGTAGTAGTGCTCAAACCATTTCTTCTGAAAGCGATCCATAAATCCTCTCAAGTTCTTGATCAGAACAATCAGTGACCTTCGAGCAACAATAAAAACATCCGCGGTAAGCTCTCGGACATGCTTCAGGCACAAATGATGTACAACCTATCTCGTTCTTCTTTTGTCATTCATGGCCTAGGATCGTGATGGCACGATCGTTTCGTTTCTCAAAGTGGGGCACTTGCCCGGGTGAAACGGGAAAAGTGAGTTCCTCAACATCGTATTCTGCAAAGTACTTCCCGAAACTCTCAACACTTTCATAATGCCTATCTTTGGTAGGATGATCAGACATCGCAATGCAGTAAAGAAATCACTGATCGTCATCATTATGTGGATTGATGAGGGAACGCATGGACTTGAGCGTATCAGGAAGTTGTACAAATTGGTTGCCTCGAATAGGATCGAAACTGGTCACTTCTACAATGAATTTAACGACGCTATCATAGATCCAACCATTCCCGCGATTCTCAGCCTCATCTAACCGTCGTACGAGGTCCTGATTGATCTGATCCACTCTCTCCTCTAGATTGTCATGTGCGCCCATAACTCCGTATGGCTCGGTACGGTTGTACATTGTCATCGTTTGCCGACCTTCTAAGGTTTGGCGGTGACAACGGACGGAGAGCACAATTTGTACTTTTATAACTTGTTTATCCCCGATCTGAAAATATTTTGAAAGTCGAGAAGAAGATCATGTGAAGCTACAATAAATATTTCAGGATCAGCTTCCTCAATATCTACTGGAACATCTAACGCGTAATTTTCTGCACTACGATTCACTACAGATTCCGTGATGGCGAAATGCCCGATGCGTTGTTGAACATTTGAACCTTCACCAACCTGATTTACTGGGTGCAGTTCTGGAATGTGAACGTCAAGGATGTGTTGACTGAGGTTGAAGTAGTTACGGAATGGTTTACAGTTGCACTAAGGAAAATATTCCGCTTGGTTCTGAAACATCAGGAAAAGATAGAAGTAACGTTCCCTCTCTTTCTCTTTAATGCGAGAGGGAGACAGAGATTGTGTCTTACTTTTATTCATCTAGAAGAATTTCGTCGTTGCTTTGCTCTGCAAAACTTGTGGATGGCTCAGGAGAGATGAATCGTCTTTTTGCAGGTGGGGATTCATTGTTGCCCTGCATTTCTTTATTTTGTCCATGGCATTTACGACTCCCGACAGAACCCGTTGATGTTTTTGCCGTCATTGATACCTACAACAATCGTGGCGAATGGTTGAATTTTCACAGAAAAGCCAAAAGAAACAAATATGGTAGCGGCAGTAGGATGTACCTGGAGGTTCCTGCCTCCCCTACAGACGAGAAAATTATCAGGATGAATTATCGGAATCCCAGTGTGATGGTCATCGCATAGGTCAATCTCGAGAGGAAATCCTTGATTGTGTGGCGACACATGTAAAGGTTATATTGTGCGAAGGAGACATAGGTGGGAGAGTTTTTGTTGGTTGTCCTTTCTCAAGACACGTTTTTCGCAATGTAGACATGGAAAGTGACGAAAGTGACAAAAACATTAGCAATGTCGTAATCGTATCCAAGATGGATTATTACACGTTAACGATGTCGAACTAAATTTTACCTTTTGAAGTGTGTGGGTCGATGACGGTATTGATTCCATTTCTTACTAAATCGCCGCCCCCACTCGGCACATGGCCACTGGTCACGATCCACGGCTTGCATGATCCACGGCTTGCATGATCCACGGCTTGCATGATCCACGGCTTGCATGATCCACGGCTTGCATGATCCACGGCTTGCATGATCCACGGCTTGCATGAGCTATCGTGTTCAAGGAGGGAGAGAAAGGGAAGAGGGAGAGGGGGGGGAAGAGAAACATGAGAGTTGAATGAATGCTACAGGACTCTCTCCTTTCCTTTCATACCTTTAGTTGTTGCCTTATTGTCATTCTCCCCTCACCCACACGCACATTTTATTACTTCTTTCAAGGGAATGCTCTCAGCTCCAGCTCGTTGGTCCGCTCGATAGACACCTTTCTGGCGATTCATTTCCTGTTTTCTTCTTTTCCCATTTCAATAAAATGAAATAGCTTTTCAAGAAATAGGGTTTATTTACAAGGTTAAACATTTTGCAAAGTATTCATAATTCATAATTCACATAATTCATGATTCACATAATTCATAATTCAAAGAGGGTGATGTATCAATATAAGTAGATTAACATATGCTTTTTCAAATCGATCAGAGTTTGTATAGGATTGAAGCACACAGGCGGTCATTCAAGGTGATCCAAGGTGAGTGTCTTTCCCTCCAGCTCGTCTGCTCTGAAGAAGCGTCTGTAGAGAAGGATATGAACCAGTAAAAGAGTTTAATCGTTAATTGCTAAAGGGAGACTGGCAAATTTACCGATTTGAAGGAAGTCGTAGGCTATCGTCTGCTCTGAGCGTCGGTCATCTCCTTTTTTATTTTAATGGGTTGATATCAGGTTTGGGAGAATTCTCGTATGGGATATCCATGATGTTGCGTCCTCTAAGCAATGGACAGTTGGGAGAAAATCCACGGTGTTCCTGGTACGGATTGTCACCATATTCCCAGTTGTGAAAGATTTCACGACAAAAAAAAAACAAGCCGACTCATCGCGGATCCCGGTATAATATAGCCATTTCACTGGCAGATTCGAGGCATATTTTCGGAAAGAACGCAAACGACATGGCATGGCACAGCATCTTCTTCCGGTTTCGGTTGAAATCTTCATCGTCGGATGAGTAACCCCTGCTCAGAACACGAGAAGAAAATTCCACGTTCGAAAGACATTTCCCAGTCAACAGGGGACACAGCCAATTCATTTCCATGTGAAATTCGTAGACACTTGACGGAGAGGAATATTCTGCGTAGCCAGGCGGAAAATGACGATGTCGCGGACGAATGCTTTCACTCTATACGCTGGTGATGAAGAAATTCTTCAACCTGCATTTCCCTCGGCAAAATGCGCAGCAAAGATTCAGGATTCAAGAGTCAAGATAGTTATTGATATCAAGAGGCAATTTCACCCATTTCGATATCACATGTCAAGGTCGAGCGTTCCTTAATTTTAACTTAGGCCTAACCCTCTTCAAACTAAATATTATTGTACTTTTGTTTGTTTTTGTTGTTTTTTTTGACCATCCAAATAGCTTACTGTCTAGTACCTAGCGTCAACATTTCCCCCCACCCCTTTGCCTGTCCATGAAAGCATCCAGTTTCTCCTTAAAAATGGTCACAGAAGGAGCAGCCACGACTTTGTCATCCAACGCGTTCCACGCGTTCACCACTCTGCAAGTAAAGAATTCCTGTCTCGACCTGAGCCGCACCTGCGGTTTGCACAACTTAAGTCAGTTACCTCTCGTTCTCTTGTTGTCATCAATCTGGAAGGACCTACCACACTCGACATTATCTATTCCTTTAAATATCTTGAAAGCCTGGATGAGGTCGCCTCTCCTTAACCTTCATTCGAGCGAGTACAGTCCCAACACTTCTAAACGCTTCTCGTATGATAGTCCACTGAGCTCCTTAATAATTTTTGTGGACCTCCTATGTACTCACTCGAGCGCCAATAAATCGCCATTATTTGTAGGCCTCCAAAACTGGATGCAGTATTCCATCTGGGGTCATATCAGTGCCACATACAACGGAAGAATAACGCGCGATGTTCTACTTCCAACCGAACGACGAATGTAACCTAGAATCCTGTTGCATTGGGCCACCGTCGCTTGCGCGTGCGAGGAAAAATTGAGATCCTCATCTATAGAAACTCCGAAATCTCTCTCTCCGTTTGCCTCATCCAATTTAACATCGCCGAACGTGTCGAGAGACCTACCGTTGTTTCGACAGACGTGGAGAAATTTGCCCTTACTTTTATTAAACCTCATGAGCCATTTCTTGCTCCACTCGTCCAAAAGACTTAGATCTCATTCGGCTCTAGCTCTATCCGCCTCCCCCCTTATGGTAAAACCTATCTTGGTGTCGTCGGCAAAGTTATCTTACCCTCTAAGGCGAAATCCAAATCATTTATGTAGACCAAAAACAGAAGCGGTCCAAGGACCGAGCCTTGAGGGACATCGCTTGCGACTCCGACCTCCTTCGACGCTTCCCCATTCATCATCACCCGTTGCTCTCGTCCTGCCAATCAGCTACTGATCCACTCGCTCGTCCTACCCTGGAACCGGTGCGCCTCCAGTTTAACCCGCAACCTCTTGTGAGGAACGGTATCGAAAGCTTTCGCGAAATCTAAATAGATGAAGTCCACGGGATTCCCCTTATCCCTCTCTTCCGTAACCCAGTCGTAGAATTCGAGCAAATAGGTGAGACAATTTCG
>CAJPEV010003172.1:0-33906 GCA_905338385.1 Darwinula stevensoni | reverse complement strand
AATCTTCTGGAACGTTCTCAACAGTTCCAGAGGGTATTCATTGAAAAAAAATCTGCATCCTGGCATCAGGACGCATTGTCGCCAACGTGTTAACCTATTAACTACGATGGTGTTTCAATAAATAACATGACAAGAGCTGCTAAGCTTAGATATTTCTTTTTTTTTACCTCCATTTATATCCAGAATATACACAAGGCACCGTGTTTGTTGAGATATTCGTCCCAAAGTAACACGAAGATCTCAATTCCTGCCCACCAGAAATATGCGTCAAGTGTCCAGAGCCATGTTGTTAATGCTTGCTGTACCTCAGTGTCTGTTGCAAAACGGCTGCCAGAGAGGCTCGGCCCGAACAGGTGGTACTTGCTGGGCGAAGTGGTTCAGGGGTGCCGTGGTGCACCCCAAAACCACTGCACCACAGAAAGGAGCTTGCAACTGTCTTTTGGGACCATTAGGGTGTTCTGGCGGAGTTTCTGCGCAGTCGTGAAACTGTGGATGCGGAACGCTACTCAGACGCTGACCAAGCTACGGAATGCCATTTGCCATAAACGAACTGGTTTACTGCGTGAAGGAATCATTTTGGTCCACAACAACGCCAGGCCCCACACCGCCAGCCAAACCCAAAAGTGGCTGCAGCATTACACATGGGGATACTGGATCACCCAACCCAAAGCCCCGACTTAGCGGCCAGCGACTACCACATGTTCGGGCTCCAAAAGGAGAGCCTCTCTGGCTGCCGTTTTTCAACAGACGATGAGGTGCAGCAAGCACGAATAGCATGGCACTGGACACTTGACACAGATTTCTGGTGGGCAGGAACCGAGTTCTTCGTGCTACTTGGGGACGAATATCTCAACAAATACGGTACCTATGTTGAAAAATTACGTACCCCCTTGTGTATATCCTGGATATAATTAAAGATATAAATAAAAGAATACCTAAGCTTAACAGTTTTTGTCAACTTATTTATTGAAACACCTTTGTAAATTATTTTAAAACGTCACCCTGCGTCAACACACCCTGAAGGCATATTCCTGCATATACCGACGCTCCATTGTCCAGGTTAATGATTCATCATTGAAGTTATTTTCAAAGTGGCTGAAACGTCTTAAAGTTTGTGCCTGTCAAAATGGGTGCCGAGAGAGAATGAAGTGATATTTTCATCGAAATAGTTACTCCGATTTTCGCAGTTTCAACTTTCTTTCATTGGATCAGAAAGGATTCTGGAAAATTCGTCGTTGACAAAAAATTCGCCGAGGAGTTTTGCAAAAACGTAACATTTTTTACTGAATTCAATACTGGGAAAAATAAGTGCAACCAAGTTTCAGTCTCATCCGTTTGCCGTTTTTGCTGATGTAAACATGTCTTTCGAAAAGCCGACGCAGAAAATAGCTGTGCCCTAAGATAATACGCCACAGAAATGGAATTTTTTAAAGCTCACCATCACTTCAGCGATCGGTGAGCCAAGTTTCATATTTCTATCTCTGTACAACTAAGTCGATGAAAAGGTTATTTGAAAATTTCACCCCCAAAAAAAATCCCTCCAGGGAAGGCAACAAAAACTTGACATTTTCCCTGAACTTTGAGTCTCAGCAGGTACGACGTTTCAGCTTTCCATGTATATCCCTTTGACTGAAGCAAAAAACAATTTAAAAAATTTCCCGCTTAAATGTTTGCCTCCATGGCATTTACTTCTGAAGTCTGAATTTTTCTGAATTCAAGTTCCTAATAGGTACTTATATATCAAGTTTCGCCATTCTATCTCTGCCCTATTCGGTAGGAAAAAAACATTATTTGAAAACGTCACTCCCCAGAAATATGCCCCCAGAGCATGCATTTGAAAATTGGCACTGTTCATGAATTGAGTGTCTCAGTAGGTACTTGCATGCCAAGTTTCAATTTCCATGTCTCTCCGTCTGACTGAAGCAAATTTATACCTTTGGAAACGTATCCCCACAATATAGATCCCCCCAGGGCTTGTACCTACAAAGTCATATTGTTTCTGAACTCTCCATCCCAAAAGGTACAAGTGTTTCAAGTTTTAGGTTTCTAGCTTCTCTAGAACATGGTTAGAATTAGCGTTAGTCAGGATCGTCAATATATTAGAATAGTGAGTTTGTTGACAAACTCGCTATGGTCGCGCCTTCGTCGCTCGATTACCTTGGTTAGTGATTAATTCATGAATTTTTTGCGAAATGAGAAACACGCATTTAAAGTACGTCCCAATTGAAATACGTGACTTATGGGGACGAAAGTCTTGATTTTTATCAAAATCATTACCTCTATCATTCTGTGTGCCTAACTATACATATTTTCTTGTGTTCCTTTGTAAGGGTGGAGAATACATTTTGAAATACTTCCTTCCTATAATCTACGCGAAGGGACATATTTCCAATGTAGAATTTTTCCTGTACTCAGCAATCAAACAGATACTTCTGTGGGAAGTTTATATTTTCTGTCTCTGTTTCGTTGGATCAAAAAAAATCCAGAAAAATGGGACTGAAAAAAGTGCCCTGATGGGTTTTAAGGAAAATTGTATTTCTTCTGAAATGTAGACTCAGGGAACTCCATGCCACACAGTTTCAGCCTTATATGATTCCCCTTTTTGCTGGCGGAAACAAATGCATTTGGAAAAGCGATCCACCCAAAATCTGTGCTCTAAGGAGACGCACAACAAAAGTTGAATTTTTCTTTCAATCAACATCACGTCGGTTATGCGTGTGCCAGCTGCTACTTTTCTATTTCTGCCTGATTCGCTAGGATATGAAAAATTATGTGACTACGTCACATCCCCAAGAAAAATGCCGCCAACAATATTATGGAAATTTGACATTTGACATTTAAGCTCAGCACGTCAGCAGTCACGTACTTGACAAGTCTCAGCTTTACATGTGTCTCCGTTCTATTGAAGCAAAGAGAACTATTTGAAAATATGTTCCCCAATAGCTGTGCCCCTATGGCAAGTATCACCAAAGAAGAACTTTTCCTGAACTCAGCAGGTGAATAGCTACTGAATATAGTCAGTCAGCTACTCACGTTCGTCTATATTTGATAAAAGTATAATTTTTTCTTTACCCAGCTATCCCTCAGGTACTGTTTTTGGCAAGTTTAAACTTTCATGCTTCCTTCTGTTTTGCTGGATGCGAAAATTCGTGCAAATATGACTTTTTCATAATATGTTCCCTGAGCCTTTTCAACTGAAAAGTACGATTTTTTTAAATACCGAAATCCATCCTCAGTGAACTCCATGCCCACGAAGTTTCAATATTATACGTTTGCTCTTTTCGTTGGTGAGAAAACATGTTTGGAAAAGCCTACCCACCCAAAAGCTATGCCTGGAGGGGATGCACCATGAAAGGTGAATACTCCCTCAGTTCAGTAATATCATGTCACTTATACGTTTGCCAAGTTCCACTTTTCAGTTTCCGGCCAAATCGCCACGAAAATTTTTTTTTTCAAAACATCGCCATTTGAAAAAATTCCCCCACGCGATATATCGAGACATAACATTTTTATTTAACTCTTTGTCTAAGTAGTCACATTCATGCAAAGTTTCAGGTTTCCATGTTCATCAGCTTAACTGATAGAAAAAAAATATTTGAAAACTTTTCCTGCTAGATATGCTGGGTATCTGACTGGTAATCAGAAGGTCTGAGTTTAATTCCCGGCCTTTCCTTGGCTTTCGTTTGGCTTTTTTGCCTTCCATTTCCCGTTACTAATTCCCCAATATAACATTATTTGTTTTTGAGTAAAACGGAGAGACATGGAAAGCTGAAACTTGAGTTAGACATGTCTACTGAAACGATGAGTTCCGGGAAAATGAAAAATATTAGATCCATGCCCTGGAGGCATATTTTTGTGAGCCGATTTTTCAAATATTTTTTTTTGTCCTGGCGTATTTAGCTAGTGTGGAAAGATGAAACTTGGTACATGACTACCTATGTCCTCGAAGGGCAAAAGCTCTACACGACAGAGGCTACACCTAACATGAATTTCCTCATCGTATTCTAATATATCTATAGTATGGATATTTGCTTTAGTGAAACGGAGAGACATGGAAAGCTGAAACTTGGCATGAATGTGCTTACCAAGACACAAATTCCAGGAAAAATGTCAAGTTTTAAATGCATGTCCTGGGGGCATACTTTTGGGGTGTGACGTTTTCAAATAATTTGTTTTTGTCCTAACGAAATGGCCAGAGATAGAAAAGTGAAACTTGAAACCTAAGTACCTTTTGATAATATGACTTCAGAAAAATGCATGCTTTGTAGGTAAATGCCCTAGGGACACAAATTTCAGGGGGGTATTTAAAAAATGTATTCCTTCAGTGAAATGGATGAACATGGAAAGCTGAAACGTGACATAGACGTACCTACTGAGACTGAGTTCAGGAGAAATGTCAAGTTTTGGATACATGCCCTGGGGGCATATTTTTTTTGGAAAATGTGCTTTTTCTGGAAACTTTTCTGAATCGGTGAAGGAGAGAACTAAAGAAAGTTGAGCAGAAGTACCTGTTCCATTGCTGAATACATGTCCCACTTTTCAAATATGACCCATCAGGGCATATTATGAAGAGATTCCGGGGAAGGGGGACTGATTTTGCAGGCCTAGGCCCAACTCATGGATGGATGGTTAGGCTGATACCACTTTCATACATATTCTTCCCTCAGGGGAGCGGTAGAGAAAATAAATAGGTGCTTATCCCATACTACTTAAGTTCAACAAAGAATGTACTTGCCATGAGTGGACCGAATTAGCAGGCTTATAGGTAACTCTTGCACAGACGCGGATGCCTACACCAATCTTGTCCGACCCATTCGCATCAAAGAACTTCTCAGGAACTTCTCGGCCCATCTGACCGAGAATCCTTCTGCTTTAGCCCGACGCGCGAAGCCTTCGACCTATGCCGTTCGGGCATCAACATTTCGATATGAGGTGACTATGTCAAATCCAGTTACAGACGCTTAGGCCAATGTTAAGTATATTTCAACGAAATGGGAAGGTATATATAGGTATACGGGCTGCATTTACGGAATTACGCTTTTTTAATAGACAACTGTATGGAAACTTTACAAGAGTTTGAAAAGGGGACTTCCGTAGAGTACTTGCGTCACAATGTATATGTTAACGATGAAATTACCTATAGTCTATGTGGAATTATCGTCTTCAAACTCTGATGCAAGAGCTACTGTGTCTGCTACTATGTTTTTGAGATTCATGCGCAATAAGAGTGTGACGACCATAGGCGGTGGTTTAATTCAATATCGAAATACCAAACCATGCACTGAATTATAGGGTTGATGATAGGGTTGCACTTCATTGCGTAGCGTCAGTCCACTGTGGTGAGCCGATAAAGTTAAAGGTTTTTTTGTCTGGCTGTGATTTTAACGATGGAGAGCACCAAGCAACGTGTTTGCATTAAACTTTGTTTTAAAATTGGGAAAACGGCCAGTGAAACATTTAATTTACTTAAAGTAGCATACGGTGACGATTCTATGGCCCGTACAACAGTTTTTGATTGGTTCTGTCGCAAGCAGCAGTCGACAGAGTGGAAGAGTCCTTCGTCCCTTGGACCGAAAAAGCGCGAGTGCGCAGCAAAACCGAGGTTATGTTACTGGCCTTTATTGACTGAGAAGGTGCTGTGCACTTTGAGTATGCCACACAGGGAGAAACAACAAACAAGGAATTTTACCTTGAAGTTTTGAGATGTCTACATGATGCAGTTGGGAGGAAACGGCCCCGAAAGTGGAATTCCGGAGACTGGATAACGATCACATCACGATAACGCGCTCTTTCAATCTTCACGACTTCTCCAGATATTTTTGTCCAAAATCGCAACCCCCCCCCCCCCAAGTACAGCAGTATCCATACTCACCGGATTTGGCTCCATGTGAATTTTTTGTTGACGATGCTCAAAATGACCCTGAAAGGACACCGATTCTATGATGTGGAGACCAATGAAATTCGATGGAGCAGCTTTGGGTCATCCCGAAAAGTTCCTTCGAGAAATGTTTTAAAGAGTGGCAGGATTGTTGGGCAAAGTGTGTGGCTTCAGAAGAAACGTATTTTGAGGGAGATTAAGCCCCAAACCCTGTAAGTACCATATTCTGTCTATAATCGCACCAGTCCGGATACTTTTTGAACAAACCTCGTATATAGACGATCGTGACTGACTGACTGACGCTAATTCTAACCATGTTCTTGAGAAGTTAGAAATCCGAAACTTGGTACACAAGTAGCTATTGGGATGCAGAGTTCAGAAAAAAGCTGACTCTGGAGGTACATGCCCTGGGGGGGGACTGATTTTGCGAGCCTAGGCCCAGCCCCCCGACGGAGGTTTAGGTCTGCCCCATTCGCATACATACGTTCCTTCCTCTGTCATATGAAGGAAGTGTGTAACTGCTAGGTTGTTCACTCAGGAGGAACTCCAATTTTAGGGGGTGGGGACACATGCAGTGGCGACAATTTTCAAAGGGGGCTGCTTTCGATGGCCTAGGTATAACCCATGGAAGGACGCTTAGGCCAATACCATTCTCATGCGCTCTTTTCTTCATAGAAAGCGTGATGGAAAACAAACAGCGGTTGGCTTGCAAACAGATAAAAGTTCGTCATTGCAGGTACGTGCCCTGAAGGGACTGATTCAGCAGGCCCATATCTAACCCTTGGAGGACGCTCAGGCCTACTTCGATCTCGACTCATTGGCATCGATGAACTTTTCCGCCTATCTGAAGGGAAAACATGCAGCATGCGACACGAGGTCTTTGCCCTATGCCTCTCTTGGTAATAGACAAGGTAGAATGACTTGAGTCTAATATATATAGACCAGGGGTGCCCAAAGTGGATGTTCTCTGAGGCACTTTGTGTGCTGGATGCGGCCCGCGGGCCGCACTTTGGGCACCCCTGATATAGACGATCGTGACTGACTGACTGACTGACTGACCCCAAAATTTGTACCCCCATGCCCTGAAGGTACAAATTTTGGGGGGAAAAGTTTTCCTTAAATATATTTTATGACAAATGAGGATTGCATTCAGAGACAAAACTGGGTGTCCTAATTTCGGTGGTATAGTAGTAACATCGCTAACGAGCACGCAGAAGATCTGGTTTCAAATCCTAGACATATCGTGGCTTTCTTTTGTTTTTTTTTTTACTTTCATGTCCCGTTATTCATTCCCCCACCATAACATTATTTTTGGTTGAGTAAAACGGAGAGACATGGAAACCTGAAACCTGGCATGGGCGTGCCTACCGAGACTATGAGTTCAGGAGAAATTAAACATTTTAGATCCATGCCCTGGGGGCATATTTTTGTGAGCCGACGTTTTCAAGTATTTCTTTTTGTCCTGGCCTATTAAACTAGTGTGGAAAGATGAAACTTGGTACAAAACTACCTATTGGGATGCTGCTGAAAATTTCAGACTTTAGAAGTAAATGCCCTGGGGGAATAAATTTCAAAGGGAGATGTTTTCAATTAATTTTTTGCATCAGTTAAACTGTTGAACATGGAAAGCTGAATCTTTGCATTAATGTGACTACTGAGACAAAGAGTTAAATAAACATGTTAAGTCTCGATACATACCAGGGGGAAATTTTTTCGAGGGGCGATGTTTTGAAAAAAAAATTGTTGTGGCGAATTGGACAGAAATGGAATGGTGAAACTTGGCACACGTGTAAGTGACATGATATTACTGAGCTGAGGGAGTATCCAACTTTCATGGGGCATCCCCTCAGGGCATAGCTTTCGGGTGGGTCGGCTTTTCCAAGCATGTATTTTCACCAGCGAAAAGGGCAAGCGTATAATATTGAAATTTTCTGGGCATGTAGTTCACCTGGCAGACATAGAAAAGTAGCTGGCGCATGCATCACTTACGTGATGTTGATTTAAGGAAAAAGTAAACTCTTTTCATACGTCTCCTCAGAGCACAAATTTTGAGTGGGTCGCATTTCCAAATACAATTTTTCGCCAGCAAAAAGGGGAAACGTATAAGGATGAAACTGGGTGGCATGAAGTTCCCTGAGTCTACATTTCAAAAGAAAAAAATTATTTAAAACCTATTAGGGCACTTTGTTCAGTCCCATTTTCCTTATTTTTTTTTCATCCAACGAAACAGAGACAGAAAATTTAAAATTCCCTCAGAAGTTCCTGTTTGATGGTTGAGTATAGGAAAAATCCTATTTCTGAAATATGTCTCCTTAGATTATTGGAGGGAAGTATTTCAAAATGTATTCTCCACCCTTACAAAGGAACACAAGAAAAGATGTATAGTTAGGCACACAGAATGATAGAGGTAATGATTTTGATAAAAATCAGGACTTTCGACCCCATACATCACGTATTTTAATGGGGACTTACTGTAAATACGTGTTTCCCATTTTGCATAAAATGAATTAACTAATCACTATCCAAGGTAATAGAGCGCCGAAGGCGCGACCATAGCCAAATAAATATTCCAGTTTAACTCTGAAGTGGTTTATGTGGCTGCTATTACTCACTTCTACTTTTTTAGGAGATTGATATGTAATCAAGAGTGTGTCGACCATAAGCAGGAATTGAATACATCAATGGAACGTTAAACGACGCACTGGCAATTGTTACTTGGTGATCCTCGTGCTACAAGTCAAATGGCGTTATTAAGAATATGTTCAAAGACACCTATTTTTTATTGTGCCAGAGCCGAAGGTGTGGGATTTGAACCCATGAGCAAAGGATTTTGACCGTATTTCTAGGGGGTGAGCATCGAAAACGGATGCGTTAAACTGAAATGCATTAGTAATTTCCTTAGATCGCAGAGCGCCGAAGCCGCGTCCATAGCGAGTTTCTTCTTCCGAAGGGCAAACAAACTCGCTAGTATATAGATATACTGCATAGATGCCCACTCTCCTTTTCTTTAAATGAGACAATGTAATGAACATACCTGGGAAAAAGACGATGTCCTTTTACCATATGTATGTGCGGCGTTTCAACAGGTCACCTGCATAGGGGAAAAGGGTTTTGATGGATAAAATATTCGATGGTAACATGGGTGAGGCAGGACTCTCTAGCACCCTCCACACAACACTTCCTTTGCAATTCTGCGTGAAAAATGCTATGCAGAATCTCCTACCACCCCTGTTCGTTTCTCATTATTTACTTTTTCATTGAACCCCTTTCTTCCATGAGTCAACCAAATCAGATTTGCTCTTGATGAGTAAAGCACTGGTTGCAATGAGAATTTGGATTGATCGTGATATTGAAGTGACAGCTTGTTGATCGGCCGTGTTCGTCGCAACTGGTCCGTGCAATCTGTATTGTATTATGTGCTCAAATGATATATCATGAAGATGATTGCCTCTGGCCACATTCTCGTGGGCAAGAATGGGGATTTCCCAAACAAAACTTTTTCAAGGTGATAATCAGGCAGACTTGTGACTGAACAAACACGGATGGAGAACAGAAAAAAACATAACAGGGTGACGAGCGAAAGCAAACCAGTAATCTCATTTCGATTTTCCTCTGTCCAGACACGGACGAGATCAGGAGAATATCAGCTCCTTTCAAGAGGGACCGGGGGATGTCTCTGGGTTTAATCGAGTCTAGACAAGAAAATACCTGGACAGCACGCTAAGCAAATGTAGACCCTTGTGGTCTTAGAAGAATGCACGGGGCCATCGAAATTGAATTGCGGGACTGGGGAGAACATTTATGTGAGGGCCCCTTTTTTTACTCATCCCTTCCCGCATTAAGCATACAATAAACTCTTCATACCTTGTGAACGTTAAGCTATTGAACAGTAATATATTAGTTGGCGGTATGAAGCTGGCGTGGAAGTCCCTTTTGCCTCCCCTCTCTATGAGCCTCAGAATTCCCCCTTTTGGTGATACATCTTGATGTGAGACGCAGAAATTCCTCCTTTGATTTTGCCCCAAATTGCACCTACATGCACTCTATCTATGGCTATTACCTGAGCTATTATTCCCAATTAGCATAATACGTCTGTACCAAACCTACCAGCAGCATCGAATCCATATAATGTTCAAAACCCATTCCAAGAACGATATGTCGGAGTCCCAATGTTCCAAAGGCTGACATCTAGATCGAACTATCTCCCTCAGTTCCCGCCTATCTCACAAGCCCTGCAGTAAGGGGAAATCCTTCAATACCTTAGGATACTAACCACTTTCTTCGATTTAGGAGTTACCTTGCAACTACAACACATTGGATGCGAAAATTCACTGTTCTTGGGTGGAAGCCGGTGGATGTTATTATTTGCTTCTTCATCATTAAGAGCCTTTGTGGATACGGTCCTTTTGCTTATACTGACTTCCCCCCCCCCCCCCCCCCCCCCCCCCCCCCGCCCCCCCTCCCCCCCCCCCCCCCCCCCCCCCCTTAGACTCCGCGTTGAACGAGTTGATGGATTACCTGGGGAATTCACCGCTTCTCTGTATTTTTCCTCTTTTGAGTGTGGGAATCTTTCAAAGCTGAAATTTCGGTGAGTCTATCGATTTCTATTGCAACAGGGCCTCATCGATATGTCGCCAAGTTCTCGTAGTTCTAGCTTTATTCAGTAGATGGAAGTAACCTTCATAAAAAGATCTTGCGCTTCGTCCCAAAAATGGAACAGTTTCAGGGAAAGGGTCAAGGTCAAAAAAGGAAGCCTTCAGCTAAGTGCACTTCTGCAATTTTCGATGAGTACCATCTACATACTTTTGGGTGCAGTTTCAGGGTCGCATGAAAAGAGATCTGCAAAAATTGCCAGATCTTGTTCATGAGGATGGAAGTATATGAATCTCCTGTTTATTTCTTCTAGCAAACGCGGAATATTCTCATAGTATTTCTCGGAGCTCAGTAAGTTGAATACGTTGCCCTGGTCCTGGTTCTCGTCCTTAGGGAGCTCTTCACAGGTTGGAAAGTGAGCGACGATGCCTTCTCTCAATTGTTTCAGAAGCAGTTCGGGTTTTCTTTCAAAGGCTTTCACATGGTCAAACAGTGTAGACTTCCATTGTCCTTGGAGCTTTAAATGCAATTCATTAAAATCACCCATGATGTCAAATAATAATGCCAAGTCACAAACCCAGGTAAAACAGAACATTGAATCAACAGTGATTAGATGTGCATTAAGTGTGCAAATGTTGAGGGTTGAAGGTGAACATGGTTTCGATGATAATATAATGTTGTCGCATCACATTGTGCATTCCAATTAGAGATTATTCGGATTACATATCTTACACGCGGCATCATTGTTGTTACCCCACTTAAAATTAAGAGTCGGACCTCTCCAATAGGTGTACGGAGTACTATGAACCTACCACAACATGGTTTCGATGTTGAAAAAATGAGACTCCTCAACTATTGAGTTGCATGCCATCTATTATCATGCACTAGACCAAACCCGCGTCCCGCGGTGTCCGCATCGCTGGGAACAAATTTTCAACAGACATCGACAACCCAGGTCTAATCTGTAATTAGCAGTAAGAGAAAATAAATTATTAATGGGATAACATTCGAATTTCAAAGAGCCTCACTTTGGATGAATAATGGGGGTTGTCTCACGTCATCAGGGAACCCTAAACTTAAATTTTCAACATATATAAATTATTCCGGGTTGGGATGACATCCGAAGTGGACTACCCGTAGAATGTTGCAATGGATGTATAACATGAAAATATTGTTGAATATGTTATCGATATATATGTTTCAGCCGATAGAGTTGGGGGATGAGTGTGTCATATAATGTCCTCATGTAATGGTTATGTTTTACTTGAGCATTCAAGAGCAGGGATGATCGGCGTCACTCCTTGGCCATTGCGTTTTGCTAGCTATGCTATGTTCTTATCAGGCATGGGCATTATACTCGAGTCAGGTTTTCTTACGCCCTTATAGTCTAGTCTTCGTTGTCCTGGCAAGGCCCCATCATCGTGCTAGCACGGTTATAGTAGACCTCAATTTTTTCCCTTCAGTTCGGTCAAAGGCCAAAGCGTAAGAAAATGAACTTGTTTTGGGATCTAATGGGTCAGTTATGAAATGGTCGCCGCCTTTGACCAACGATTATTTTCTAATCCAACTGCTCCATCATCCTCTAAGTTAGGCTGACTTTCCAGTTCGACCAGTATGTATCACAGGCACTAATCGACGGGTCGGAAGTCTTTCCCTCATGGATAATTGTTAATTAGCAGTAAGAAAAATGCAGTTAGCAATCAGATGTAAAGGGCATCGTTGAGATCGAAGAGACTGCGTAGTCCGATCCATGAGAGAGCACTAAAAAGGTAGTATCGAGGAAAAAAACGTTATTATCTATTTAATTAATTATTCAATTAACATATCATTTTTATTTGGCAAGGTCGTAGACTATGACAATCAATATGAGACCGCTCTCACCATCACACGATTTCTCCTTCATGGTTAGGTGATTCGGTAAACTGTGTATTATGTATTTGGAGTTGCATATTGAATATTTTTTTTAGTTCGGAATCACATATATGAACTATTTCCAAGTATCCTACGATCATCGCAGAGTCGTATTGCATCATTTTATCCATGTTATGTTATTGGTTATGTTATGTTATTACCATGGTAGTGTAAGTCTAGGGGCGGTCATAATGAAGTATCAAGAGTCCTCACTAGATGGTATCCATTATCCCCTGTAGGCTCCTAATGCAATTACGGATCTATCACTTTCCATTAAAGCGTTTTCCTCCCACTTTCCTCTTTTTATTACGTAATTAATGATTCGACAAGAGAACGAGGATTGGAGCCGAACAGATTTACTTCCTGATTATTACAAGCGGAAACACGTAAAATAATATTTTATTAGAAGTACTGTAAGTATTGAGGATTTGGCATTTCCAGTATCGTTGTATGGACTAAACAATGACCTGTTCTAAATTCACCAGGTGGATGATTACACCACCTCACATAAAAATGTGAAAACTTATAACACGATTTGCAGATTTTCATTTCTCCTTCTGTAATTGACCTTCGTAAGTAAGGATGAAGACCTGGGGAAACTAGAGAAACCATCTGTTTTTACTTCGTGGATGTTTCGTTGCGGCCTTTCTTTTGTAAACTTTGTAAATAGGCATAACATGTAGACGCGGGAAAGCGTGGAAAATCATTAATTTGATACTTATGGATATTTCAGTGATGTTTCAGTTCTGTGACTTATCTCATTGCTAGTGTAAAAGCCCGTGCGTGCACGGCTGAAATAAGTTGAATCAGAATATTTTGTTCATGACTTTCTGCGCTTTCTGCATGTGTTTCACTGCTTCTGGAGGCAGAGTGCGTAGTAGTGTTTTGTGAATCTCATCATGGACTTTTTATCCATTGGCTTTGACTCCAGAACTTCTATTTTCCTTTTACTATCCCGCCGCAAAATAGTTCGCAGTTCCTCACTTTTTCGGGGCATTTTTAGAACTTCAAAACAAAAAGTTATCAGATAATTCTGGCTCTATTTTGCCAAAATGGTATAACTTTTTGCCCCACTTGTTATCGCCACCAGGTTTCGAATGGCATCTATAATTTTAAACTAAGGCAATTAGAACGAATTTAGAACTCCCCATAATCAGATGGAGAAAGGGAAGGTGGTTCTCGTCCGAGACTCTGTATTTCCCTTTTACTAACAATATCCAGTGAGCTTCATCGCATAGTATTCTAAAGCGATACAACTTTCGAATTTAAACAAACATGCTTTCAATCCATTATACGGGGATGCGTTTCGTCTTTAGGGAAACCCCAATCGCCTGTATGCAAATGTTCTGCGAGATCTACTTAGCCTTATAGTGAGACCCGTCGTTCTAATTCAAGAACAACCAAATAGAATAGGGGAAGATTTTGAGTTTGGCCGGGATGCGGATCGGTTCGATGGGGAAATATCTGACACGTGCATCGATCGTTTAGCGAGATTCACAATGGCGTTCCCGGTCGGGTGCGAGAGAATGCGTAATTTGTGATCTCGAGTTCTGAAGCCCAGGGGACAAAACAAAGCTTTGGACCGGTCCGTTCGGCAATCAAGTTTCAGGTCGAGTGTGGATCATGACGTGAGCACACAGCCCGGGAAAAGTTCGGTATAAGGCCATTCTTATTGACTGAAATTTTGCCTTATCACATGAAAATGGAACTTTCTTTCGCCTTTTAATCCAAGAAGTATCGCCTTCGGTCAAAAGCTTTCGATTGACATGTAACTCATGAAAATCCGCTGATCCGTGAGGAGTTTCCCCCGGACTGACACCCTGACGCAGACAGATTATCCTTTTATGTATTATGTATATGCCTTTGGATGAGAGATGGCCTGGCATCGATTTCACACAACCAACCCCTAAGAAAGAGGTTTTTCGGCGTATTGGGAAATTTTTAACCCTTTCCGGTCCTTTGTCCAACCTAGTTGGACATGGATGTTTTCGCGTTCCGGTCTTATGTCCAACCTGGTTGGAAGAAGGTGTTTTCCCGTTCCAGTATTTTGTCCAACCTGGTCGGACATGAGCGTTTTCCCGTTCCGGTCCTATGTCCAACCAAGGACATAGGTTGGGCAATAAAATTCCGGTCCTGTCGGCCAAAGGAGACAAACTGATGCAGTCCCTTTGCCCTCTGCTGAGAAAATCATGAAACTAAATATTTTCACTCTTGGTCCTTTTGACCTCGACACTTTTACAATCCATTCTTCATTTAACATCCCGTAATCTGAGTCTTTTTACGCTTTTATTGCCAAGATCCATAAATTACTTAATTGTATCTTTCATCTAGCTTCATTTGCTTATGAACAAATTAGCAAGGTTGTTGATATTTTTTTCAAAAAATTAGGATCATGCTCTTTTACCCGAAGTAGGAGGCACACAAGATGTTTTAAAATGCATACGCCCTCGGACAACCCTACTTTCACAAGGCTGAGAGAAACTCTGGAATTTATTGCCCCGACCTATGGCTTACTGGCCCCCTTTTTCTAGAAAGATTCGAGGATATTGACCCGGAAGGGCCACGGCTTCCTTTCCCCCCACCCTTTTCCCACGCTGTGGGAAAGAAAGCCTTGTATATACAGTACAGTGCAGTACAGTAACATGGCTAGCAGCAGGAAGAGACTTCGTGAAGATGATAGTGACAGTGAGACCTCATTGATGGAAAGTGAGGATGATTTCAGTGATAGTGGTTCAGATGAAGAAGTATGCTTATACGTTTCTTCTGACTCTGATGATGTTCAAGAATGTGCAGATGAGTTGGAAAACCAGGAAGAAGATACTACATCACATGGTGTGACACAGGCTGGTTGGACGAAAATGAGCACTGCAGAGAACAATTTTCGGAAATTTCCGTTCACTGTGACACAATCTGGTTTTCAAGAAGAAGGAAAAGCGGTGCCTCAAAGTGTGTTGGAGTGTTTTCAGCTATTTTTCACTAATGAACTTCTCCAGGCTATTGTGTCAGAGACGAATCGTTTTGCTGCTGAAAAGCTGGCTGAAGTGCCGCTCAGACAGAATTCTATGTGGAAAAAATGGAACGACGTGACACTAACCGAAATGAAAGCTTTTCTTGGAGTGCTTTTGAATATGGGATTAGAATCCAAAGCCAGAGATCAAAGACTATTTCTCCAAGGATTGGCTGGATTGTATGCCCTTCTTCAGCTCCGTCTTCACAAGAACAAGGTATCTACAGATCTTTTGGATGCTTCATGTAAACCCTCCATCAACCGGACAAACAACCAGCCACCGAGGACAAAAAGTCGAGAATGTGGTCTCATACTTGAATAATGCATTTTTGAAGCATTTCCTTCCTGGCAAAGACATAGCAATTGACGAATGCACCATTGGTTTCAAGGGCCGTGTTGCTTTCAAAACTTATAATCCACAGAAACCCATGAAATGTGGACTGCGTGTTTATGCACTAGCTGACTGTGAGACGGGATATTTTTGTTCTTTCGAGCCCTATTATGGAAGTCATACAACAGAGGAGCTGATCAGGCCTGACTTGCCATTTACGGCTAGAATCGTTCTCCATCTCTGTGAGAAACTACTCCAGCAAGCAAATAGAAGTGGTTATCATTTATACACTGACAGATTCTATACTGGGTGTGATTTGGCCATGGAGCTTTACAAGAAGAACATTCACATTACTGGAACTGTAATGAGCAACAGAAAGGGCATGCCTCCTGAGGTGCGGAAAATGAAGTTGAAGACGCACGAGGTTGCTGCATTTACCCTGGGCAACAAGGTTATGGTTTTGGGCTGGCAGGATAAGAGACAGGTGTTGATGCTAAGCACCTACCATGATGCAACAACCAAGAGTGATCACCAAAAGAGAAAAGGAAGGGAGAAGAGAGACATTCAAAAGCCAAAAGTTATCATAGACTATACCAAGTAAATGGGAGCAGTTGATAGAGCAAATCATTACTTCTCTAGTTATACATTTGCTCGGAAAACATTGAAGTGATGGAGAAAATTGTTTTTCTGGCTTATTGAAGTGGCAGTTGTAAATATCTTCATTTTGGACTGTCACATCAGGCAGTCCAGAAATGAGCCAGTCCTCAGCCATATCAAGTACCGAAAGGGACTAATCCAGCTGCTTGTCGGCGATGTGCGGAACACCGAAGAGAAGAGGGGAAGAACGTCTTCAATGGACAAACAAGAACGGTTGAACAAAAAGCAGCATTTCCTGGGTGTCCTAGACGAAAAGCAAGCTCGAGATTGTACTGTATGTAGTGATAGAAAGACACCTGGAGAAAGGAAAAGGACTATTTATTTCTGCAAAACATGCAAAAGAAATCCTGGTCTTCACCCTACCACTTGGTTTGAAAAATACCACACAGAAGTTAGCTATCACTCATGAAAATTTCCATGATTTGGTGTGTATATTTTAACCAAGATTCAATAAAAACAAGTGTTTATAATATGAAAAATGAAACTGAGGTTCCATCCACTAAAAGTTGGGCAAGACTAAACCATCAGTAATAAACGGACCGGAAAGGGAAAATGGAAAGCTGTTCATTGACGGTAGAGGGACAAAACACCGGAACAGAAAAAAAAAAGTTTTTTTCCTGGTAACGAATTGACTTCGTTCTGTTCAGTCTTGTTCCTTTCCGAGTAATCTCCCCATTTGTGTCGTAATCGCGAATATTGGGGGAAAATTAATTCAGAGGCTTCACGGGAATGAAAAAAAAAGTCAATTTTTGGTTATGCTAAATTTCCCCATCGAAAAATGGAGCGAAACAGAGAGCAATGGAAAATAAATATTAGTATTTCCTGGAACGGAACGTAAGGAAACTAATCATTATTTTGGAACGGGACAGAAACCAGAACACATAGGGCTCAGATGGAACTGAACGGAACGTGATCATGAGATTTTTTCTTCTAGACCCTGAAAGCTGTGGTAGCTAAATTTTGGATGTCATCCGAAAGATGATCGGACCTGGCAGAGGTTTCCATGGAAAAGTAAAAAGACCGGAAAGGGTTAAGATTCATCACCCAGACATCAGAGGTCTGTTCACTAACAGCAGCATACTGTTCCTCAGCAACATTACTAAAATCACTCTTACCATATGACAAGTCTAAAAATGAACAATGTTCAAACATATCTTCAATTTCTTCATTCTTGAGATGCCATGCTTGCTGCTTCCAAGCATGACAAAAGCATAAACACGGTGATAATATAAGGGAGGAAATGACATCTAGCCACACCCTAAAGTATGGCGATACTAAAACATTTTGGATTTTGTTTACCGTGCAGACTTCTATGAGTAACAAACTTTTTCTAAGCACAGACATTAAGACAATTACATACTCAGGACACTTCTGAAAGGATTAAGGGGAGGGAGGGGCTGAAAAGTCCCCAGGTATTGTGATAATAGTGGAAAGTGAATTCATGTTGATATTCATGTAGTAAATTAAGGAGTTAATAAGTTTGGTCCCATGTCCTCCATGAGGGGGATGAAAAGTTCTCAGTCTTCAAAATGACATATATCTAATCTTTGTAGTTGTTTACAACTTCCAACTTCTCAGCATAACTGCCCTTACTCACATTAACTTTTTCTGTTGCTTCATCAGCTTCTTAATCCCAGCAGGAAATCGTTCTTCAAGAGTAATTTTTACCAACTGGCATGCAGCTCACACAAGGGCAGTCTTTAAACTGATTTTTTTTCATGAACTAAATGTCTAATTTCTGGGAGAACATGTTCCATGATGTTTACTATTTGCCTACAAATTAGAATTCCCAGCCAAAGCAAGGGTTACCCTGTCAGAGGCATTGACAGTGTGAGGATGAGATTGTCTTGTTACCATCCCATGCCTTTGGATATGAAGTCGCTCTGTTTACCAACATGACTCACTTGATCCTGTTCAACATTGGTTACTGTATCAGTCCCTATAGACTGCCCTTGTATCATCTTCAAGCTAAATCATAAAAGTTCCTTGTGTCTACTTCTGGAATTAAGAAACCAGTGGAGCTATAGAAGTATGTATTGGTTAAGGATGGTTATGATGAAAAGATGGACTTGGAATATCATTGAAGGATTAGCTATATACCTGTTTATGATGCTTTTCAGCCTCCCTCCACCCCCTTGTGAAGGATGTGGGACCAGGCTTGGCATGCTCCCTAGCCACCTCACTGAGAAGTAGTGGTAATGCCCTCCACAGCTAGACACCATTCTTGGACTCCATGGAAGAAGTATGCTGTCAGAACTGGTAGCAACATGCCCTACCTATTTGTACAATGAAATTAATAAATGTGGATTTCAGTAAATTACTTAATTAATTATATATGTAAATTGTCTATTAAAAGTGCACAAATGTTTATTGGAGGTGTCACTGGGAACTGCACCAGTTCCCAGTGACACCTCTAATTTTGCTAACGTCTTAGTTGGACTGGAATTCAGCAACATGGGAGGAACATGAAGTTTTTCAATGGGGATTGCCCATGATAAGTGTAGTGTTTGTAGCCTAACACTCAACTTGAGATTCATTCTATTCATATTTATGTTGGGCAGTCTGTTCCACAATGCACAAAGGTTTTTTCTGACAATGATGCCTTCTCTTGGTCTGTTAGCAATGGATGGCCCACTTACTTCTAGATGTACAGGTAGGTGGCATTGGTTGGTAGATGCTGACCACTGCATTCCATCCAATTGCACCTTTGAATTCCAAAACGGGTCAAAATGTCATGTATGCTTGAGTTGCACAAGATGAAGACTGGGCATTCTATGTTTCAATGATACAAATGAATGAACCAACTTGAGCCACATACTGTACACTCAACATTCCTAGTGTAAACCTTGACTTTTGTTGACTATTTAAAAATAGAAGTTATTTTTGGTGATTGACTCATCTTGAAGAGCTGTATGACCCTGGACATACAACTTGGGGTCTGTCCAAAAAAATGCAACAGGTTAAAAGTACAAAGTGGTTTTTATTCACAATAACCCAACAATATCAATTGCATATTACTGGACAATCAAAGGCAATTATTAAAAGAATTCACTGATTGGAGAGATACCTATAATTGACCATTGATTAATAGTGAATTATATGTTCACTTCAGCGTCATTCTTGTTCAATGACATCATCAGGTCGAATAGATGATGTCATCAAACAAGAAGGATGCTGGAGTGAACAGAAATGGATGGAATGTCAGTTTTTTGTTAATGCTTCAACAATCCCACTTGGAAGTATTGAGTTTATATTTGATATATGCATATAGTCCTCAGGAACTGCTCAACATTTAAGGCATCAAGCCAAACCTCATTAAAAAAAACTGTTCCTTTGTCTCCTTTAGGACCAAATATAGTCTTCTCTTTTTGTATGTCATACAGTTTTAGAAGGCCTGAAATTTCCCATGCATAGTTATCATAAGAGAATTCTGGCATTGCACCATCACCCCTTTTCCAGTTCTGTTTGTCTCGCCTACACTAGCCTGAAGTAAATATTGCAGACCATTGTATGAGCTGGTACATTTGAGCAAAATCATTGCATTTGATTGCAGCATAGATTGAAAGTGTATATTGTGCTTCATGAAACTATTTCATGTGACATATTCCTTAGAAATGAGAATTTATATTTTTAAATTCTTCATATAAATGTTCTTTTTCTTGTTATGAAGTCTGCTTTAGGAAGATAATCAGTTCAACAATCCATGCTTTTGAAGCATATGGCATCTTCAATGAATATAGGAAGAAAAACCTTTGTGGAATTTGAGAACCTCAACAATCAGCCTTCCTATTCCAGTAAATTTGCACTTAATTATGTGCAATTTTGTTCCAAAGCTTAATTAGTGCTCAAGTACCTGTATTTTTTCTTTCACAGACAGCATTACTGCCCCCTTGATGTTGTGGCTTCGCTCCTGTTGGAAATGGGCACCTCTGATTCTGCAATAAGTGTGCATGGGAGAAACAGAAGAGAGATGGAGCTGAAAGGACAGAATACCCCTTACTGGGTAGCCTTTATGACTGCCTTTTTTTGTCTTATGCCTATGAAGGCCAATCTCACCCTCCTCTTTGTCATTTTGCATGCATACTTCAAAGTTATATATATTTTAAAAGTAATTGTACAGGAACCTCATATCACTATTTGTAAAAATTGGTTTGTCTCGCTGCCACCTAGTTTTCAGATTGATTGCAATGTAGGGTGTCCATAAAGTGATTACCTATAGCAAACTTTTGTCATATTTATATCAAAGTAGCCTCTTTTTTTAATGTATGCAGACTGAAAACATTCAGACCTTGGAATAGTGTCAGGCCTTTCTTTCTATCTCTTTGGCATTACCAATTATTAATTTCCCAGATACAGCATTCTTGAATTTTTAAAATTCATTTGAATGGAAAAGAAATGGAGACAAAAATATTATGAAAATTAGCTATCTGGCCTTATTGCACCAATTCTTGTAATTATCATGGCATTGATTAAATAATGGAGTATATTAGGAATTCAAAATCATAAAAATTATGAGTTTACATGGCAATATGGTTTAAATTAGCTTCCATTTTCCTGAAATTTCTGAAATTTCTCAATTTCATCCTCACCGACATCTGAGAGAAATCAGTAACTTATCTGACACACAGCACAAGAGATATTCTCTTTTGAGTTGTTTAGATCTGTGGGCTTGTCCTTGCAAAAATTACTTTCTCCCACTCATATAGAATACTGTATGCCATATTTCTGAATCTGTTATTGACTCAATGGTCTGCTGAATTCTCACTCACCACAGAATTGAGGAACAAAAGATGCGACATCATTCCAAGGTCTATAAATAAACAGGCTGCAAAAATAAGAAAGCAGGTTTCCCTGTTACAGTATGAAAAAAGTTGCCCATAGGGAGTGACTTTATGGATACCTTGTAGCTATGTGATGTGCCATGGACTCCAGTCAGGGGGCATTGCAGAGGAAATGATTGATTCCTTTTGAATGCCTCTCCTTTGTTTCGCGTTTTCCTTGTTTTGAGTTTTACAACTGAGCAAGAGGTGATTCATGCATTCAGCTCTTCACATATTAGCAGTGCAGATGTTGCAGAATTGAACAATCAGAATATAACCAATCATTGAATTCCTCTACTTCTAGTTGGAACATTTCCTGTATTCTCCAGATGGCAGGGTTTTTAATTTTGCACTCTTATTGTTTGGTCTTCTGTGTTGCTCATGCAGGTCACATCTGACTTTCAAATCATAGTTACCCACAATATGTTGGGATATTGCTATTTGCAAAGAAAAGGGAAGCCTCAATGGTAAAACCAAAAACACAGCAAGAGCCAGAGGATGAAGGAAATGGGCAACAACAATCAGCAAGAAGGATAGGACAAGCAATAAGTATTTGTAGGAAGATCACATGTGGCAATATAATGCCGCAAGTCTGGTAGGATGGACTTGCATGGAATGCCAAAATAAATGGAGGAGGGTTGGAAAATTATGCTTCAACATTAGAAATCAAGAGGATGATAAGTTCACTATCTTGAAATAAAATAATATCACCAAGATAATTTATGGCATACATTAGAGGACCTTCCCCTTTTAATCACACCTTGAGCATATAACATGCCACTTTCCATCACTGAAAAAAATGAGAGAAAAGACAAAAGACCTCCTTTACTTGTCATAGGGAATCTTGGAGGCATCCTTTTTCACTTCATTCAGTTAAAATGTTGTTTTGTACTTGATGCCTGAACTGGTAATTCTGAACATCCATCATTGCTGAAGTGAAGAGCTTGAAAACTAATAACTGTGCCCTTTAAGGGCGAGGGGGCATGGAAGAAGGGTTGCGAAATTCCCAGAATGTTGTGGGTTCAGCAGATGGGGTGTGGAATCAGCCAAAAGAATCATCAGGAAGGATGATCATGATGAAATTTAACTCTGGACATTCTAATGAGGGATATCATTCTGTGCTTTGAGTCATCAAAGTTGTCTTTTCCTCAAGTTTCATCGAAGGTATAATACAACATGGCCCTGTGCACACAAGTGTTGTCAGCTCCAGTGAAACAAGGGAACAAACAGATGGAATCCAAAGTTGTTTCAAAATTTGCAGTTTTGCCCTAACCATTGCCTGTGAGAAAACTTCCACCAAGTACTTGCCTAGACATCAGTCCTCTGTGGGGAGGGGATGGTCTCATGCACCAGTAAGCTTGACCTGAGCACTCCACTGCATGGATACTTGCCCTCAGAGGAGAAATTCTGCATCAACCAGTATACACTGAAAGCCCCATACTTGTAATAGCAAGTTTGGTGCATTTAGAGTCATGGTTCATGTCTACTGAAATTTGAATTACAGGTAAACCTCATTAATTTGATATCAGATGCTTCAAAGTCATCTACTTTCCCCATCTGAGAGGATAGGGATTTGTATGCTTTATAGTATGGGTAATTCTAAATATGGATACTATGAGATTCGAAGGCATTTTCTGGTCCCGTGAGGTATAAACTCAAAAACGTGTTTGTTTATTTCAAAGGCCAACAACCTACAGATGACCTGTCTCAAACCTCAATGCAGTTTTCTCCCTTCTAGTGTGACATCACCAATTAATGTGGTAAATATTGTCGGCAATTTTTCATGTATAATTGCAGCAGTGCAAATGCAAAAATAGAAAACTAGGTCTTTTCTTTATTATGCATGAAATGTTTTATTACAGTTCAGGGGCATGTGGGCTGAATAGAGCAGTATTACAAAATAACAATGGCCAAACCAGATAATATGAACCTGCTTATTTCCAAGTCAGAATTTTTTGGTCCCCTGGATTTTGAATTAACATGGTTTTCCTGTACATGCCCCAAGGATGCTAATATTGGCATAGTCCAGGTGTACTAGATGAAGATGAGTGATTGCAGTATTCTATTTCCCTCATGTCTGCTTTTGTTGTCTGCTAACCTGACAAAAGAGTATGGTGGTATTGTGGACTTTAATCACACCTATGCAAGGCTTGAAAGGCTATGGCAAGTCCGATAGAGGTGCTGGAAAATCATGAGGACCTGGATCACTGGGCAATAGTGGAATCTGCAGCCTACATTTGCTCAGACACCAATACTTTTCTCTGGGATTGAATTCAAAAGGCCAGTTTCATTTAACCCAATGAACATGCATCTACATGCATCATGGAGAAACCATGCTACCATTGTGCACAACACTCATGAATAGCTCACAGATAGTGCTCATGGGAGGAAAGGTATTAGGAGAAGAAGTAAAATCCATGTAGAGAACTTTAGCATAAATGAAATATAATTTTTTAAGCACAAAATTCTTGCTTATGACAGGCATGAAATTGTCTAATACCTAGTGTGTTGAAGGAGTTAAACTAGTGTTTTGAATCAAGTGACAAAGTGAAAATTATCTTATCACCTATCTAATGTTATGGATACATAGTTCAAACCATGAACATCTGGCAAGAAGACCATGATGTGTAGTGTTGATTATGTGCCTCTGAACATCATTCTATGGGATTTAGTAAGATCCTATAATGAAGAGCCAAACAACCATGAGAGTGATTTCTGCTCTAATTGAAGTTGTAAGGAAGGTGTTTTTTCCTAGTAATGCTTCTTTTTTTTTTTTTTTACAGGTCTGCAGCTGCTTGATCTAGGCTGTTCTGGTTTCCATCCCAAGTCTTGGTGCATTGAAACTCCTGCCACTGCCTGTATTTTTCTCCAGCTATTAAACTGGATATTCTTTGCTTCCTAAAATAGAAGTTATGGATGAGACTAATTTATTTGCCAAGTTATCAGTTATTTGCCAAAGGCCAACATTTGCTAAAATCTGCCATGTCATGCATTGGCATCCAATCCCAGATTTCCTATATTAAATAGATGTTTAACCTGAGCATTGAGCTTGCTGAGTGGCAGATAAATATGCATGATCATGTCAACAGCCATGTGTTGCTAGTGCCCTCTCTTCATCTATTATCACTTCATGGAGCAAATGTCCAGGTGCTTAACCCTAATGTACAGCAGGAGTGGATGCCAGAATTTCTCCTCTTTTCGTTGTCTATCCATGGGATCCTGTCGTGTCCTATGGATGGAAGGGAAAAAATATTTGTATTTAAAATATTTGTATGTAAAATATTTGTATTGTGAAATATTTGTAAATATTTGTTGAGCTTTGCTGCTGACCTGATGGTCAGCAGCAAAGCTCAACAGAAGCTCTTTTTACCTTGAGGAAACCTTCCCAGCATATCTGAATTTTCAGAATTGTTCACAGTCCTTGAGATTCTACACTTTCTTTGCTGGAACTAGCTTTCCCATGATGCCTATGTACTTCTCTCCAGCTTGATGCTTCTTAACCTTCTTAAAATTTTTCTTATTCCATTCTTCTGGCCCCAGCTTTTGTTTCTGAGGTCTTTCTTCAACAAATAGAGGATCAGTAACAGGTTCTTCCTCAGTATCACTGCAAGGGACAAGTCCATCACTGGTAAATGATTGTCTCATGTCTCAATGTGTCTCATGAATCTGCTTTCCATGTGAATTATTATTTGGATGTCATCTCATTTTTCATGAAAATGTCAGATAGAAAATTATTGAACTGAGGTGACAATATAGTCACATTTGTTGGATGCATGCAAGTTGCTTCTCTTCACTGGATTGGGGTATTTTGAGAGGGTGTTGCCATGTGACTGATCACAACCTTGTGGCATACTATTCCAGATCCAGCTCCTGATGTTCTTCATGAATTTCATTGTTGGGAGGGAGGATGGATCCATCCATTTGACCTGGAACAGCAGACCAAAACTCTGGAAACTCAAGCTTTGAAAGGAGACTGCTCTTGACTGTCCCACAAAACGGGTGACCTCTAATTTTCAATATCTGGGATGCACTGGGTCTCAAGAACAAGGTTGCTGCCTTGCAGTTCTAGGATGGAAAGACATCATCATGGAATCCCATATGCATCTCTCATTGCTTGTGAAGAATGATGTCTCAGGGGAGGAGCCCTTGAGCAACTTATGGTTTCTTCAATGCTGATACTTTTGCTGGAGTGTTTTAGCTGCATGCAAAATCTCCTTGGGTATTAGGCCACCTGGCAAAGTGCATCTGCCAAAGAAGAGACTATATCAAAGATACAGTTAACATTTCCAAAGAGGAGTCCATTGAAGGTGAAGAGGTCTTGGTGTTAGACTTTGCCAATTCTTATTCTTTACTTGAGGGAAACAGCATGGTGTGAAGTTGAAGTATTGGGTTGGCTGGAAAGTTCTTGCAGCTTTTGCCTTTCCTTGTTAGGAAGCCTCATGAATTTTCTAGAATTTTCCCTCTTCACCTATAAAGTCTCCCTTCTTGCATGCAGGTTCAGTGTATTTTCAATCCCTTACCACCAAGCATGAGCCAGAAGTTCCATCTTGACCATGACCACCTCTGCACCTGCCTCCTCTATGAGTTCTGTCTGGGAGAGAAGGCAGCCTACGGCCATCACTGTCTGTGCCAGGCATTTGGGGGAGGAGTCATTAGCAAGATGTGCTTCAATTGGTTTGCTCACTTTAAGTCTGGAAACTATTGTGTTGAAGACAAGCCGAGGTAGGGATGCCCATTGGAGTTGGATGATGAGGTGCTACTACAACTCGTGGAAGCCAATCCCCACATGACCACTCATGACATGGCCACCGTCCTCAGGTGCTCCCACTCCATTCGTGGAACACTGCTTGTCCACAATCAGGAATGTCTCGAAGCTTGGGAGTTGGATACCACATACTTACCATAGCCACAAACATCAATGGGTAGATGTCGATGAAGAGCTGCAGCTGGAGCTGAAAGGTGACCTGCACCCCAACAAGGTGATCATCTCTGTATGGTGGAACATGAAAAGTGTTGTGATGTTCTAGCTGCTTCCTCCCAAAACCACCATGGCAGCCTACTACTGCGACCAACAGGAGAGATTGAGCCAGAAACTCTCAACGGCTCGGCCGGGACATGGCAAAGTGTAGTTCCTCCTTGACGATGCCTGGCTGCATTCTGCAAAGATGACCTGGCTCAAACTCCTCACCTCAGATTCTGCCACACCCACCGTACTCCCTGGACCTTGCTCCGTCGGACTACTACCTTTTCCATGCCTTGCAGAACTGCCTCAAAGAGAAAAACTGCGACGACCAGAAAGACCTTGAATGCTACTTGTGACAGTTTTTTGAGTCTCAGCCCCCATTGTTCTACCACAGTGGAATCCATTCCCTGGCTGAAAGGTGGAGACATGTAGTGGAACACAATGGTGCTTACATTGTTGACTGATATTGTACAGTTGCTGAATAAAATTGTTTTCTCAAATATTGTCTGAAACTGCAAGAACTTTCTGGCCAACCCAATATTAGGACAAGAAATCCTGTTCCTCACACTACCAGGAGGTAGAGTGTGAATGGGCTGCCAGGAACAACCAGAACAACAACAATTTCCTTCAGGAAAGATATATTGGGGGTATCCCCCAATATATCTTTCCTGAAGGAAATTGTTATGTAACTGCTGAAGTCAACCCTTTCAGTTAAGTATCTTTAGCAGTTCCTTCCAATCTGCTCCTCTCTACAGATGAGGAGTAAATGAAAGCCAATCCATTCTGTGCTTTGAAGGGTGCAAGTAAGCAGTATCCAGTCTTTACCATCTGGTGACTCATCCTCCTGGCTGACAATTGAGGAGTTCTCTGGAAAAGGGTCATATGTGCCCATATGCCCTTTTTCCATATCTGTGTGCATGTGCTGCTTTAGGTGATTCATCATAGGATAGGGTGGTCAGCAAGTAGTTAAGATGCATATTCAGCAAAGGAGAAGCAGGTTTTCCTAGGCTTATCACTATATAGCAGGCCAACTGCCTGGTAATTTCAATATGGCTGCCTCCATGAATATTCCATTAGCACTTGCATGCTGAACAACTTTGGTGGAATTATTTTGTCCTTTCAAACTGAAATTGAAAATGAGGAATAAACCAGACATGAGGAAAGGGAAAGAAAGAGGCCCAGTCATTCAAGCTACTGGATGGATGTGAGAAGTTGGAGATATCCATGAAATAGTTGAAGATTCAGATTATGAATCAATCAATAAAAGCAGATCACTGCTGAGTGATTGGTGAATGACATGTGTCCTGAATGTTCACATTTTCATTGGTTTTTTTTCAAGAAACAGTTTATTTGAGATCTGTAGATGCATTTTAAGATTAATTATTTTTTTTTAACTAGAAAGAAGTGATGAAGGACTCATTGGAAAAAGTTCCAGCAGTGTGGATATGGAAAAAGGGCATATGTGCATAAACACTTTCTGCCTGCATCCCAGCAATGTTAGATAAAGAAATTAATTTAAATCCCAAGTTCAAATCCCTTCTTGCATGCAGGTTCAGTGTATTTTCGATCCCTTACCACCAAGTATGAGCCAGAAGTTCCACCTTGACCATGACCACCTCCGCACCTGCCTCCTCTGAGTTCTGTCTGGGAGAGAAGGCAGCCAACGCCCATCACTGTCTGTGCCAGGCATTTGGGGGAGGAGTCATTAGCGAGAAGATGTGCTTCAATTGGTTCGCTCGCTTTAAGTCTGGAAACTGTTGTGTTGAAGACAAGCCGAGGTAGGGATGCCCGTTGGAGTTGGATGATGAGGTGCTACTACAACTCATGGAAGCCAATCCCCGCATGACCACACACGACATGGCCACCGTCCTCGGGTGCTCCCACTCCATCATAGAACACTGCTTGTCCACGATCAGGAAGGTCTCGAACCTTGGGAGTTGGATACCACATGCTTACCATAGCCACAAGCGTCAATGGGTAGATGTCGATGAAGAGCTGCAGCTGGAGCCGAGAGGTGACCTGCACCCCCACAAGGTGATCATCTCTGTATGGTGGAACGTGAAAGGTGTTGTGATGTTTACCTCGCAAATTTAGACTGGTGTTGAAGGACATGCATGGCCCCCCAGACCATCTCTATTATTCACATCCCATAGTTCAAGGACACCATCCACCTTGATGCTATCCACTCACTTCACATCTCAACTATGATTCACTGTCTGCATGCCCCTTTTCTTTCATGTCAATTCTTGAAAACTGCTGGCTCTGTTTTTGCCCTTTGGCAATGTCTGCTGAACTGAATTTTTTTGTACCAAGTAAGGGTGGTCAGGTGTGGTTGATGCTTCAGAGTGTGTGCAACTATACAAATCTGACAGTATCTTGTTAAATTTCCCATGTACAAAAATTCCTACTACAACTATTTCACCACCCCCATTTATGTTTTGAATTTCTAAATGATTACATAATCCCAACGACTCGTATAGAGATTTTACGTCGAGATGGGTCCATTGTGTAGGTACACCTTTGTTGTAACTTTGTTACAAAGTACCGTTGTAAATATTACAACTTTGTTGTAACTAAGAATGTGAAGATGTCATTTTTGTCAACATTGTTTCAACATTATTGAAGGCAATATTCATTCAATATGATTTCCACCTTGTATCAACATTCCTCATTGAGTCCCTGGAATTGGGTTCCTCCATCAATCGAAGTAGAGGTAAATTCATCAAAATGAATCACATGATGATGAGTGATAGATGATGTCTATATATATTAGAGGACAAACCTCTGCTACTCTTTTTGAGGATTTGTGAATGGATCACTTCAGATTATTCCTATATGTGCTCTACATGTCTCTAATCGCTTAGACTTCTCTGTGCCTACACTAAACCTGGACATTTAATTTGTTTCAGAATCAGATGCTGCAGGGGAACATGAGTACCATCTAGTGAGGGCTCTTGGTACTTCATTATGATCGTGCCTAAACTTCACTTTCCTGGAAACATAACGTCCCTAAAAGGATGCAAGACGACTTGGCCATGACTGTAGGAAAATTGGAAATGGTTTATATATTTGTTTCCAAACTAAAAAAAAGTTCAATTAAGTTTATGTACTTTTATTCACCGTACGTTGAGTTATCAACTCCTCAGAGTAAAAAAGTTGTAACTTTGGTACAACACCATCCATGAGGTTTTTGGATAACCTCCCCAGTTTGAAGTAGTAAAATTCAATGATGCCACATCTAAGAATTGTAATATGAATATTCCCCCAATTGGAATCCAGAATGTGATGTGACAACATTCTATCAACATTGAAACAATGTTCACTTTCAACCCTCAACATTTACACACTCAATCCACATCCAATCCATGTTGATTCAATGTTCTGTGTTACCTGGGTGCTTGAGTGTCATTTCTATGTTTCACCATGACCTGTGGAGTCCTCCTTGAGCCCCGCAGGGAATGGCGTAATGACTACGGAGGGAAGAACCTCCTCCCTCATATGCATACGTACGCCAGGACATCCCACTTTCCCTGAGCAGTCTCTCAGCAGTGGGTCGCCGAGAGCCAAAGTGAGTGGACGCACTCACGGCACGCGTGAAGCCGTGCCGAGCCTTCTCGCAGCTGCCGCACGGTACCGTGCGGACTATTACAGGAACTGTGGTGACGGTGGTCCTCCACCGGACAACTGGGACGCACGAGGACGACCCTGAGGCTCCCCTCATCAGCGTGAGGCTGTTCTTTGCTACTAACCCTATTTACCTATCCCTTTTGTTGTCTTGTATAATAAACTGTGCGTAGTCTTCGATTACGCACCTTTATATAAACCCGAAGTCCTGAGTAATTCAAAGGAGTCTACACCTTGGAGTCAACGATAACTATTGGACGGACTTCCTGCTGCCGATCACAAAGTTCTCTCTTACGAACCTCTCCGAACATCGCACCCTTTTATATAAAACCTCGAAATCATGAGTAATTTAAAGCAGTCGGTGACCAACCACTACAGACCATTATATTCCAGGGAGGAGTGATTCCATTCCACCGTGTACATTGATGCCTTCCAGCTATTGATTTAACTTCAGGGGCATCGACACATTCTGTTGTTGTTGTGGACATTTTGGAATGAGGCAATTTCTGACAGTTGCAGGAAAATGCCCCACAACCACCTGTGTTTTGGCATTATTTGCTGCATTTTCTTCATTTAACCTTGCCTTTACAGTGTATTTGTTCCCCTTGGTGTGATTATATGGCTGCTGGTTTTTTTTGCTGCATTCTTCCCTATTTATGTCTCTATTCCACAACCAGGGTGAATTGTAATCCATTGCCTTTTCATTGCTATATTTATTTTATGGTCTTCATTCTTTTTATAACAGGAGGTGGTTCGTTAGCTTCCTGTCAGCATGACTTTAGGATTAATTGTCCTCTTATACCAGGTGGTCCAAAAAAAAGTCCCAAACTTTGCATGCCTTACACTGATTTACTCAGATGATGTCAGGAATGCTAATCTTCAAATATTCAGGAACACATTTGGCATGATGTGAAGGAGTACTATCTTGCATGAAAATGTTTTCATGATTTGGGCACAACTGTCTGCATTAAGAGAGAAGATAGCTATCCAGGAACTGAAGGTAGTTCTCTTGATTTACCTTCATTCTCTAATCTTCAATTCCAATTCCATTCAGTTGGTAATCCAAAAAAAAAACATATCTTGTCACAATCAAACAAAATGGTTCTCCTTAACGTTGTGCCAAACATTCCTGACTTCAAGAAATTCCAAATCTCCACAGTTAAACCTCCTTGACTACTGCCAGTTTATATTGGATGCAACACCCCTTTTATATCACTGGATGAACTGAAGACTTGAACTGAGGAAGTGTGGCCTCTTGTCAATGACAACACAATAAGAAAGTCAATCAATCAATGGAAAATGTGTCTGTAAGCGGTTGTGGACCAGTATGGATGACTTATCAAACATCTCTTAACTTGTCAGTCACACTACTTAACACACTCACTCTTTTGACATTGCATAAAACAGTTACTCAGGTAGTTAACAAAAATATCATTGAAGTTTTTGTGACATAACTTTCAAATATTGGATGTGTCACCTTGGAAATTTCCTATGATGACTTGTATGGTATTCAGTCTGCAGGTGTGTAAAGTTCAGGACATTTTTTGGTCCACCCGGTGTAGGACTAACTGGCACAATTTTGTCAGTTGCATGAGAGAAGTTTGTCTCATTGACTTCGAAAATGGTAGAAGGCCAAGTGAGTGACATACAACTAGAACGAGGACACCGTACCTAACTTTTACCTGAATCCACAAATTAACTTACGTTTTCGGTTTATACGAGTTCTTATATCTGAGGGTACGTACGGTGTGGAGGTTTACAGTCAAACTCCACATAAAGAACCGCCACAGGATGATCAGTTCGTGAATCCCTGGGGTAGGATTAGCTGGTTAAATAGTGCAGATTTATCAGGCTCTTGTCACTAGTGCCCTGTTGTATCTTATTATGTCTGTGTTGGAAATTTTAATTGGAAAATGCCTCATTCTTTCTCTTCTCAACATTTTCTTCATGCATGCATCCAGGTTTTATAATGACTCTCTCACAAGTGATCCCATACCTCTCCTTGAAATGAGAAAACCAACTGAAAGCACCCAAAGTTGTTGATGTGCATTGCCTCAGCCTATTCTGTGGCTTTGTTTTGAATTGTGCTCCTATCAGAGAGTATGTCATTCAGATATGCTTGCTCAGGCCACTTTATTAAAACATTTTCATCATTTTTCACAATTCTCAATTTTCTTCCTGGAGCCAAGCTCTNTCAGAATCAGATGCTGCAGGGGAACATGAGTACCATCTAGTGAGGGCTCTTGGTACTTCATTATGATCGTGCCTAAACTTCACTTCCCTGGAAACATAACGTCCCTAAAAGGATGCAAGACGACTCGGCCATGACTGTAGGATAATTTGAAATGGTTTATATATTTGTTTCCAAACTAAAAAAAAGTTCAATATTCAAATACATGAAAATAAGTGGCATGCAACTCAATAGTTGAGGAGTCTCATTTTTTCAGCATTGAAACCATGTTGTGGTAGGTACTCCAAAAACCTATTGGAGGGGTCAAACTTCATCATTTTAAGAGGGTTTAACAATGATGCCACATCTAAGAATTGTAATATGAATATTCCCCCAATTGGAATCCAGAATGTGATGTGACAACATTCTATCAACATTGTTTCAATGTTCACTTTCAACCCTCAACATTTGCACACTCAATCCACATCCAATCCATGTTGATTCAATGTTCTGTGTTACCTGGGTGCTTGAGTGTCATTTCTGTGTTTCACCATGACCATCTACATTCCAGGGAGGAGTGATTCCATTCCACCATGTACATTGATGCCTTCCAGCTGTTGATTCACCTTCAGGGGCATCTACACATTCTGTTGTTGTTGTGGACATTTTGGAATGAGGCAATTTCTGACAGTTGCAGGAAAATGCCCCACAACCAACTGTATTTTGGCATTATTTGCTGCATTTTCTTCATTGAACCTTGCCTTTATTTGTTCCCCTTGGTGTGATTATATGGCTGCTGGTTTTTTTTTGCTGCATTCTTCCCTCTCTTTGTCTCTTTTCCACAACCAGGGTGAATTGTAATCCATTGCCTTTTCATTGCTATATTTATTTTATGATCTTCATTCTTTTTATAACAGAGGTGGTTCGTTAGCTTCCTGTCAGCATGAGTTTAGGATTAATTGTCCTCTTATGGTGGTCCAAAAAAAAGTCCCAAACTTTGCATGGCTTACACTGATTTTCTCAGATGATGTCAGGAATGCTAATCTTCAAATACTCAGGAACACATTTGGCATGATGTGAAGGAGTACTATCTTGCATGAAAATGTTGTCATGATTTGGGCACAACTGTCTGCATTAAGAGAGAAGATAGCTATCCAGGAACTGAAGGTAGTTCTCTTGATTTACCTTCATTCTCTAATCTTCAATTCTATTGTTGGTAATCCAAAAAAAAACACATCTTGTCACAATCATACAAAATGGTTCTCCTTAACGTTGTGCCAAACATTCCTGACTTCAAGAAATTCCAAATCTTCACAGTTAAACCTCCTTGACTACTGCATGTGGAATGGATTGAAGGAGCCAGTTTATATTGGATGCAACACCCCTTTTATATCACTGGTGAACTGAAGACTTGACTGGAAGGAAGTGTGGCCTCTTGTCAATGACAACACAATAAGAAAGTCAATCAACCAATGGAAAATGTGTCTGCAAGCAGTTGTGGACCAGTATGGATGACTGATCAAACATCTCTTGACTTGTCAGTCACACTTCTTAGCACACTCACTCTTTTGACATTGCATAAAACAGTTACTCAGGTAGTTAACAAAAATATCATTGAAGTTTTTGTGACATAACATTCAAATATTGGATGTGTCACCTTAGAAATTTCCTATGATGACTTGCATGGTACTCATTCTGCAGGTGTGTAAAGTTCAGGACATTTTTTGGTCCACCCGGTGTAGGACTAACTGGCACAAATTTGTCAGTTGCATGAGAGAAGTTTGTCTCATTGACATCGAAAATGGTAGAAGGCCAAGTGAGTGACTGTTGATCTTGCTCCTGTGGCATGGATTGAAAATGGACTTAGGTGTTTAATTGAATGGAAAAGCCAAATATGCTCAAGAATAGAGACTCCCATGCATGCCACACCTCCAAATGTCAGTTTGAGGTGT
>CAJPEV010003171.1:0-33913 GCA_905338385.1 Darwinula stevensoni | reverse complement strand
ATTGAATATAATCAAAGATATTTGATTTTCTAAAAACACTTGTCCGAAGAGATAGCCCAGTTTAGGGAGACTTCAGACAATTCTGGCCTACAAGATAGAATGACGTTTTGAGGATGGAATAAATGACTATTGTTGAAGCGTATATATTCTTTCGTATATGATTACTTCTCTTTTAAGGACTCGTGGGACCTTCCAAGCGGAGTCCCAGGAGACTTTTCGTGGCTATTGGGCCACGAGGCAAGTGGTGCCTCTATGCGAAAACCCCATGTAGTCAACCTCATGAGATATCTGTTTCAGACCTCATGAAGTCATTCTCATGAGACCTCTGTCCGAAAACCTCATGAGAATCTCATGAGGTTTCCTTTTGAGATTCTCATGAGGTTTTTTCAGCAGGGTAGATTGTATTACGGCTGTGAGAGACAAGAGATAGAGTGTGTGCGACCTACCTTGGTCTTAACCAGTGATGTTGTGAGATCGTCAAGGCCAAAGCGTCCTTTTTTTATAGTGGAACGGCTCGCTGACGTCGTCACAGGCGTATTATTTTACCCTCCTCTCTCCAATCTGCCTTGTACAGCCATGTCTTTGGTCGATTCTGTCGGTACCCAATTTGTCGAAGTCGGTTTGGTAGTCTGTTCTATATGTACAGGTACATACGAGAGGACTACTCTTTCGTACTCTTTTCTGGACTATTGATTGAGAACCCTCAAAAGTAGACTTACCACCGTTAACTCGATTTTCGACATTGAGTTTTGGTTTTCGCTCTACCTTGGCCTGCGTGCTTCTGGTACTTCCCAATTGTTTTAATGAGACCAGTACTTGATATCCCAAGCAGTACACCACAGGACGGGACGAATCTTCTGAGGTCTTCAAAGGGAAAAGACCGTAACTGATGGAACTTGACGGACTCGAAGTCCTTGGGATAATGATTCATGAATAAGTATAATATAGGCTTGGGAGTTGATGCATGACCGTGGATATTAGAAAATTATATCAGAAAAGGACCATTCTGTAACACGATTATTACTGTGGACTAAACTTGCCATGTGATTAGCTAGCTGGTGAAGCATCAAGAAACGATTGTAAGCAATGTAACATACTTGTCTGGACAGACAAGGAAATATTAAGAAAATTGGCCTTAAAAAAAAATACCGGGACGAACAAGGATTGCGACTGGAAATTGATACCGTCCATTCGGTATGGTCACTCGACCGGAAGTAGATCTCAGTCGTGGAGGAATGGAGCCCTCGACCACATTCACGAGGATGTGGTCTAGGCCGAGGAGCTCATCCGTCTCCATCTCCATCCTCTTTTTCCTAACTCAGTGTACATGCCAGGAAATCCTGGCGAACATGAGGCTATTGTGAGGACAAAGAAATGCAGCTGTGGAGTGTAACACGCTTAACAGCTTAATGACAGTCTTTTCCATCGAAGAGATTAATTTTAGCAGCAGTATTAATTTCTTCTGCAAGTTTCAATTTAGTCATTGTTTGTCTCATCGACTTGTGAAACTTTAGTCTCCCGGCCAGCCGTGACTATTCGTCAAATTTCGTCGCCATCCCGGTCGTCCGTTTCGTTCCATTTTTGTTATTTTGTCAGCCACAATTTTCATTTCATCGTCGCCATCGTTGACGAAAATTCAATCCCTTCGACGACGAAACTGTTTAGCAAGTTATAACATTTCAGGGAAAAGACTTGCTTTCATGCTCTATCTTCTACGGAAGAGCTCGAGTGAGTGTATGTAACCATGTGGAGATTTAGGAAAATTGAACATGTCTCCTCAGGCCCACTGGCCAGAAGTATCATACTTTGAGTCTCCTTCTGCCTGATTACCTCCTTAAACAGGTCTATCTAGAAATTCCTATACCTTCCTTCATGTTGTGGTTGGGAAAAGATTGGGTACAGCACGAAAAATGCAGGGTACTGTTTATTTCAGGGCATCAGGGTAAGAATCGCCGAATCGGCGGTTAGGCGCCATCTCGCATAGATTCGTACGAGGGTTACTCAAAAAGTTTTACCCCAAATCATCGATGTTGATTTCGTCGAATTCTCAAATTCAACCAAGTCCCAACGTTTCAACCTTTTCTCAATGCTGAAACAACGTTGTTGTGCCGAATGGGGTGGTTGCCTGAATTTTTTGGGGGTAATACAGGTGCGGGAGAGATGACGGAAGAGGTGCCGGACATGCAAGCGATCGATCAGAAGTTGGATGCTCTCAACCATTCTGTCGACGAATTCTACCTCCTCACTATGTCCATCATCATCTTCTGTAAGATACGAGGGATTTCTCAAAAGTTCTGCCAGTAGCCCCAAAGAAATAAAAAATCTAGTGTTCCATGATTAAATTCTGATCTTTATTGCCACAGGCAACTATTTCACACCTTTTCCACATACTCCCCACTAACCCTCGTACGAATCTATGCGAGATGGCGCCTAACCGCTGATTCGGCGATTCTTACCCTGATGCCCTGAAATAAACAGTACCCTGCATTTTTCATGCGATGGATCCAACCAGGTGAAAAACCTTTTTTTAATCAAAAATAAGTTTCCCGAACCGGTCCAGCACTTTGCGGCCGCCTCCGATGACGACTTGTGGGCTACTGGCAGAACTTTTGAGAAATCCCTCGTATATTTGGGACCCTTCCACCTTGGGAACGACCTATAAAATCTGACTTTCTCACTTCCTTCCAGTCATGCAGGCAGGCTTTGCATTCATGGAAGCTGGCGCCGTCAGATCCAAGAATACCGTGAACATCCTCATCAAGAATCTCCTGGATATGCGTGCGTCTGCCATTAAAACGGCTTTTTTCCTCAAGCATGAAAGAAGCTATTTTTAATCCGGCCCTCCCCATAAGCCTGTCTCTCTTCCATCATATTAATTTTCATCGTAAACTAAAAAATACGACCTTCATGTGGGTGAAAAGTGGGATGCGAATACACGTGGGCATCAGACACACAGGGTCAGAAACAGACCCTGCGTGTCAGACCCCGTGAAGTCCGTTCGCATACGAGGTCGGTAGTGGATGTTTAGACACATGTTTGAATCTCTGCCTGCCTCCCCTGGCCCTGCACTACTCTCTGCCCTCCCTCCATCACCCCAAAATCGTCACTTTTCAGCATTTCCGTCTTATTTTTGAAGAAAAAGAAATCTGATCGGGAAATACTTGGTGGCATTCAAGATTATGGATACGACTGGATTTTGTTCAAGACCATTAAACTCCAAATTAGCGAAGAGAGGCCGCTGTTTGAACCCATTTTTTCATTCAACCCCATAGTTCTCGAGCCTTTACCTTCTCAATTCGGGTCATATTCAAACGATTCTGTGCCTTTTTCTTATGTAAATATTCTGATGAAGCCATGATTATTGTTTCACTCACTGTTCATTTTTTATTGATTGAGCTTCAAAAAGATTTCGATCGTTGAATTCTTTACATTTTTATTCCAATGACCAAGGCATTGTCGATCTTCCAATTTCTTTAGTCATTGGCGGGATCGCGTATTGGCTGATTGGATTTCCGTTGGCCTTTGGTAGCGAGGGGAATTTTTTCCTGAGCTACAGCTACTGGGCCAACTACCAATTACCCTCTGAGAAATACGGTCATTGGTTCTTTGACTTTGTCCATGCTGCCACTGCTTCCACACTCGTCTCTGGCTCCATGGCAGAGAGATGCAATTTCTACGCCTATCTCCTCTACTCCTTCCTTATCACTGGTTTGTATTGACCTTTTAAAAGCCTTTTGGCTCTGTTGTACTCTCGTACGACGAAAGAGATTCCAAGGAAATTCTTCGAAAATCACGTCGAAAACGGGTGGAAATTTCAAAGTACGTCAAAATTATTTTGCTGGAAAATATTGAGTAAGGCACTCAGTGCACGATCATATTATTTAATAGCATCTAAGTGAAACTTAACTCAGTTGACGTACGTAACCAAGTAGGATAGTTTCAGCCCTAAAACATTTCGAAGGATCGTTCTGATCGCGCAACTGCTTCTCCAATCCTGGAACAGGGTTCATCTACCCAGTCGCATCCCATTGGGCATGGCACCCGAAGGGGTGGTTGAAGGTGACGGCGTTCAAGGACTATGCCGGGGGATGCGTGGTGCACATGCTGGGTGGCATGTGCGCCCTCGTCGGTGCTGCCCTCATGGGTCCTCGTATCGGACGATTCCATAAGAAGACCGGCGAAGCACACGACATTCGAGGCCATTCCGTCCCTGTTTGTGCACTCCAATACTTTCCAACTCTATTGAAATTCCCTTCATTTTAGGATTTACTTATTAAGTTGTTAACAACGCATTAAAAATAACCCCATCCCCTCCCCACCCGAGCTTCTTGAGTGGATGTAATCCTCTCGCTCCTCTTCCAACGCTCAGAACGCCGTGTGGAGTGCTTTAAATTTCCTTTAGATTTTGATGCCTTGTGTTATTACGATGCCCACAAAATATAAATTATTAAGGAACTAAATTTCTAGGGAAAATAAAATTGCTCGGATTTTCTCACCATAGTAAATTGCTTTAAAAAAAAAAATATATATATATATATGAGCATTTTGACAACTATTTGCGGTTGGATTTTAAGATAGTATTTAAGTAGCACTTCTAGAAAGTTTTCTTATATTGATGCTTACATGGCCCATCACCTGAAGTATTTAAACATTATTTGAGTCATTCATATTGTTTGCTATGCATATAAAATTTCATATTGTCAGAAATAATGCGGCATACCGGTACAGCACATTTTAACGTGCAAGGCTTCTTAATGCAATAGAAATATTAATGGATTGACAGAGTTTGGGAAAATTCAGGACAAGACGCAAGCCTTCACATGGTAACCTCCTTTGTGCTCTTTCTGCCATCCATTCATACTCTAGGATCTCCTGCAGTTTTCTTATATCGGGTGGCGCAAAAAAACGCGTCCTGTTTGACGCTTTATAAAACCCTTCATAAAAAAGAGGTGGATGGAGTTTCGTCACTGTGAATTATTTCTTTCTCTTGACGCCCTAAAGACTGTTTTTTACATCATGCCCTTGTTGTAGTATTCTATATGTCGTAGAATAGTCGTACTATTGTACATCGTGGCATCAGAATCGATACTACGCTGAATACAACGATGAGAACTGGCATAAAAATATGTATTTATGGTGTCAAGGGAGAGAAATCAATCGAACAGTGCTGAAACCCCATCCACCTCAGGCGCGGAAAAGGTACATTTTAGTACTCCTCTTTGAATGACTGTCAATTTTTATTCCGACAACCTAGATATATGAAACTTACAGGAAACAAATTTTGTGGTGTTTCCAATGTGATGCATAAAGCATCACGAGCCTAGATCAGCCACAGCGGGTCAAACTTTACTCTTTTTTTTCGCTACCCGATATATTGTAGTTGCGTAGTTTCTTTTGATATGTGTTACGTTATTTATCTGATTGGAAAGAAAGTTCTCGGAATTTCTTGAATATGATTGAGATGATTTTGCTTTTAAATAAACGGGGTTGTAATAATTGTTCATGAAATTCCGAGAACTTTCTTTCCAATCAGATATCTTCTATTATATTGCTTTAATTTCGTTATTTCTCACACTCTTGTCTCAATTTTGATCCTTAAGATGCTCATATCGTCTTTGAATGCAGTTGGCAGCACTGGGAGGATTCATCCTGTTGTTCGGCTTCCTGGCATTCAATGCGGGGTTCCGGGGTCACATCAGCCATCCGGGTGATGGAGAAGTCATCAGTAGAGCCATAGTGAATGCATTACTTGGTGCATGTGGGGGCGGGGTCGGGGCCCTCGTCATTCACCGGGCTGGCACCTTTGGACCCACCCATGCCTGGAGCTTCCTTATGACCCTCAACGGTGCCCTCGCTGGTCTCGTACGTATATGCTTAGGCCCCTATATCTTGCATTACGGCGTAAAATCGGGAGAAAAAAAAAATTTTGCATGGGTGGCGGTAGTTGGAGTTACACCAGGCGAGTATTGGACCTGCGAAAGTACTGCCGACGCTATGTCGGCTTGCCCCTGCCTTGATAAAGGTTTTGACTTATGGTTTGACAGGTGATTATTGCTACAGGGCAAGAACGTAGTAGCTACATCATAGCCTTTCGCGGTATTTGGCCTACCAGTTCTAGGATTATCAACGACGGTGCCAACGTAGAGCGTTGATAGGAATCGGAAATTGCTTTTTCTTATCAGGGTGGGTGGTATATCAGCATAGATATCAGCAATGTCACGCACACTGTGATATTTGTTCCCGTAGAACAGCACCATTGCCACTCTCACACTCATGGTAAACTTCGCCATTGTAAACCGTTTCACAACTCATAGCACAAAGAGGACAAGGACGGCAAGTGGCGATCTGTGCTGAATTCCAGGAGCTCCATTTAAAAAAAAAAAGAGAAACAAAAAAGCGTCTGCTTTTCGAACTATGGAACATAGAATGTCTGAGAGGCAGCTAATAAAACTTCAGCAGCATGTAAAAAAAAATAACAAAAAAAGCAATCACAGATATTCCATGTGGGACCATGAAAAATATCACTCGATTCTGACTGTGCCATAAGTCTCGACCAAGGTGTGAGCGATAAGGACAGCAGACTGAATAAGGCCGAAATCACGTGCCCCACGTCTCTCGCTTGGCAGAGACTGACCGAAAGGCAAGGTGGAATGCTGATAAGTATCAGTCGACTGAGGTAGATGATAGATAAAAAGAAAGCTTCCAGGACCCATGATAGGGCTTCCAGGACCCATGACTCTGTCAGTCTCTTGGGGGCACCCCTGGGTGCCGCAGCACACAGGTTGAGAACCGCTCATCTGCAGTATTGCTGATCTAACTACTACAAAAGGGTAATTTTGGCCTTACCTAATAAACCGTATCAAAATTTGCTAACAATACAATTAATCAGGGGATCCTTCAGTCCAGTTCAGCTGGGTTCAGTTAAGTTTATTCACTATAGAATAGTCACAGTTCATTGGGCACGTACCGACGCTTCATTTAACTGCCACGCGTTTCAACCTTCTCCCAGGGAGGCAGCATCATTATGGAGAAGAACTAGGTAAAGGAACTTTCACCCTTCTGTAGTTGCAGTAGAAAACTGTATTCCCCCTCACGCACCCAAACAAGGAGTAGTAGTTGGCATAAGAGGCGCGGAAGCAATACGTATGTGCGAAAATCAGCATCTAAATGTTTTCGAATTGACACATTGACGTGCGTGGTTCTGGAAGTAAACACATCGAGTATGCTAGTCTTATATTTAAAAAAAGCACTTTCACATGATTCTTTGTGGTCCAGTCAAAAATATATTTTTTCAAGATTTCGCGTTCAATTTTACCTCTTATATTTTACCGCTCCGCTGTGTAAACTTTCGTAATGCAGGCTTGCGAATCGCACCTTATCCTGGGACTTATGCCCACCCCTGTATAAAATTATATATTCAGCGTTCTGACGTCGTTGGGTATGATTACTTTACAGGTGGGCGTGTGTGCAGGGAGTGACGTCTTCCCATCATGGGCGGCCCTGGTCGTCGGCGTGGGGGCCGGATTCACCTTTCTCTGTCTTCACTTCCTTCTCCTCAAACTCAAAGGTAAAGGTCATTTGCTCGCTTACTCATTGAGGAAGGAAAATATGCTGGTATACTGTATGCTCTTCAAGTATTATCGTGAAAACGTGAAAATCCGTAAATCCGTAAAAATTACTAGTGATTGCAAAATATGAAAATTACGAATAAATATAAGTACGACTCGGGATAAAGTGTGACAAATATTGCGTTAGAAGAGCTAGGGTAAGAAATTAAATGATTAAAAGTTTCGTATGAAATTGTAATAAAATGCAAGATATATAACAATGACGAATAACGAAAAGAATGTAATTAATGGATCCTGGCATCCCGAGAAAGACGAAACATGCTCCCGTGAACGGGCTCTATGGGTCTAATCGATGTGAGATAAAGTGTGTGTGCTCGAGTGAGCGGAAAGACCGTCATGCCGTAAATGCCACAGCTGTACATGTTCCCTACCCTTATTCTGTGGGTTTATACAGGATATGGCAAAAAATTCCCTCAAACCGATGAGTCTCTGCTCTTACTGATGCTATTTTCAAAAACTTGCTTTGTACATCGGCTGAAAGAGGCGTAATGCTTCCTTCAAATATATTGCACCAAGAGAAGGCTATGAGAAATTATGCAAAAGAAGCTGGATGTCGTAAATGGATAGGACCCTAAATTCAGGTGAAGGGAACGTCTTCACGCTCTGATTGCATATAATCCAGGCCATCGCAATTGTCTCTTCAATTAAAATGCATTCTTTTGGCTGGCCCTCTGCAGCAGATTGCTTTGCTGATCCTTTACTTCTAATTAGTAACAAATTAATCAACAGACGTCAAGAGCATACAGATTGCTCTGTGTGCGCTTTCGTCCCATTTTTATTTGGTCACTCTTCAGGGACTATAGTCCCCCATTCGTTTTCGATTTCCGATTTCTTTTGAATAATTTCGCGTGGACTTCCTTTGGTGAAACGAATTCGCATAGCATTTCGGAATTGCGTAGAGAACGTATCAGTACTTGCATGCAGCAGGTATCGTGGAAATAGCATCAGTAAAGGCAAAAGTACAATGTATGAAAGAAAATACTGTAGAAGGTATTTTTTTTGTTGCAATACTTGGCAAAAAGTATGGCACACTTGCCATACTTTTGCCATAGTTACATAAATGCCCCAATGCATACTATTTTCATGTTCACAGTTGATGATCCTTTGGACGCATTCCCTGTTCATTTTGGAGGCGGGTTCTTCGGAATCGTCGCCGTTGCATTCTTCATGGAAGACGGAATCATCTTCAATCCTTCCAGGAACTCTGCTTTGGTGAGTTCAACGAAGTGAAAGACCGTTCCAGGTTCATCGAAATGTGATACACAAGAATATATTCTATTTGAGCGTCCTTGAAGCGATTGCTCGGACTTAACCCTGCAGCTAACTCTGCACTTGTTAAATGGTTCCCCGGGTTGACCAACTTCACTCGCCCTGACATTGACATCCCTTGGATTGCCATTGATGCCCCTCGCTTAAGGAAATGGGTAAAAGCGAGTCCTGATGTTGACACCTCGCGTGTGAGGTGGAAGAGGGAAATGGAAACCATAATTTGTAACCTTGCATCATTCGTGGTCTATCCCTTTGGAAATTGTATGCCTCTCGAGATTGGGAACGACATAGCATTGTAGCACATGGCAAGTAGCACATAGCATTGCATCAACACTATTTGGATGTTGATTCAACGCCCCGGATGTTAGTCTGATGGTGACCCAATGTTGATTCAACGTCATGTGCTTCCGCAAGTACACGCCATAATTGTTACGCCCATCGATGTAATAGCGTAAGAAAAGCAAGGTCATACAAATTTGGACTTTACATCCAGCCCCTATACCACCGCCTGTGAAATGTTTTCATGTTGTACGACTGAATTGAAATGGCTCGATTGAAATGGTGTCGGAAGTGTAGTGCCAAAAACGTGATCCCATGCATGTAATGGCATATCCTGTTACCGCAGACACTCAACCATTAGCACGGCATCAATTATTGTCGCCATTAATTTGAGTTTTCATTGTTGTCGTTCCAGGAATTAGAATTTTCAATGGTTCACATTTCCCATTTGATAGACTCGGATTACGCCCATGTTTCCATGTCCACGTTGTTTGACACAGTTGCATAAGTTCGAAGAGTCGTTGCCCGAGAAGATACCATCAGGAAACCAGTCCCCTTGGGACCATAGCCCCCTTGATGATTATCAGCAGAACTAGGAGAATCATGCTTACAGTAATTTTTCGAATGTGGGACAGTTGCAACAACAGGAGTTTACGAGTGCATAACATGCAAAAGCCATTACATACATGCACGAAGACGGAGCTGGAAGGACGAAAGTATTATAGACTAAAGGTCCCACTGACCACATGATCTGGACGTGAGCATGCCAGAGGCCATGGTAGTGAAGGCCATCGCAAGTGATTTCCAGATTACGGAATCACGGAATCCTTTATATATTTAGAGCGAACATTACTCATCATGCAATCGCTTCCTGCCACTCCTGTCTCTATTGACTCACGTTCCCATACGTTTTGTGAAGGATTCTTGTCTGGGAAACACCCTCACGCAATGAATATGCCCCCATATAAAAGGCGATTTTTCGGTGGGAAAATAACAGTTACATCATCCCTCACTACCTGTGGCTTAATGCTTTCGTGTGATTCATGATATGTTTCACCTCTTTCTCCCAATGTGACGTGTTGGGATTTTAAATGAAGGAGTTCTCAGAAGTAGACCTACGACAATGAAAGTGATTTCCCCATCCGCATCTCGAGATTCTAAATATTCTGACAAATTTTCGTCATTTCGACTACGCTTCTCATTTTTTTTAAATGTTTTGTAATAAAAAAGGTATATGCCAACTGGCGAGTTATGATGCTTTGCGGGCTCCTCGACTCGAAAAATGCTTTTCCCATTCGGAAGATCGAAAAAATGGAAAATTCAATCAAATGTAGTTTCGATACCCTGGATCTGAACATCTCCATTTTTCTCAATATTTTTTTGCATCCATTATCCATATATTGAGAGCCAATATGTTCCGTCACATCCGTGAAACTTTCACCCTCCTAGGGAAACGAGGTCGATCTTTTCAGTATTTGCACAAATTCGCTTTCTCCTTTTTTCTCTTGCAGTATGTGGGACTGCAAGAGAAATTCCATTGACTACTCTACTCGTCCAGGCTACTCCTTCGCTTTTAAAACAAAGCTTTTAAATTGATTTTTGCCTACATTTCTTTTAAAGTAAGAAACACGATCCTGACCCGCTGCAGCTCTAAAAGCCAAGTTTTAATTCATTTGTTTCTGCGATGGTGAATCGGTGTGGTGCATAGGTGTTGGGATGGAATTTGGCGGGAGCAGCGGCCATTTCCGGTTGGTCTGCCACTCTCTGTCTCATCCTTTTCGGAATCCTCAAGAAATTCGGGATTCTTCGCGTTGACAAGGAAATGGAAATTCGAGGTATGTTCCCTCTCTCTCTCCCTGTTCCTCTTGGAAACCGTGGTGATCAGCAACAATTTTTTTTTCGTTTAGGTATGGACGTGATCAAGCACAACGAACCGGCTTACCCTAGCACAGCTTGGGAAGATTGCGATCCGGGGCAGTATGGCACTTCCACCATGGCTACCAAAATCTTCTCCATGATGTCCAGCACCAAGAGTATGACAGATTTTCCAAAGTGAAAGTATAGATTCTCTAGATTTTCAAAAATTTTCATAATATTTCCAACGCCGATAGTGGGCCTTCAGGCAAAATGCTGAGAAACCTCAGACATCTTGGATGTCTAAAAATTTATATAGAAATAGCTTATTAAAAAAAATGAAATTTATGATAATATCCGATATCTTACTTCAAGTTCTCGACATTTTACCTGACACGATGAGTGTAATCCATCTGACGCTCCGTAACCGCGTTTCCCTTCCGAGATTTTTCCCACCCCCCTTTGTCAGAAAACTCAAAAAGAACCCTTGACGGCATAGATATCGAATTTGAGGTGACCCTGGTCGTGATTCACCAACAGGGACAGAGGAAGGACTGGACCGATCATCCCGCATGCAGGGTCCCTTCGCAGGGAGACAAATGTCCCGGACCGCATCCTCGAATCTCTTCAACGGTTACAGTCCGAACACGATCACCACGTGCTCCACCTTGCACTCCTCGAACGATCCCGATTCGAGGGCCCAAGTTTCTTGCAACGACGGAATCGTCCCGCGATCAAATTCAGACTCTTCCGGCTTGCAGAATCGAGACGATATCACCGCTGTCAGCCACATTTGACAGTCTCCCTACCTCCCCCCCATAAACTGAATCAAAAGTTGTCCCAAAGTTGATTCGAGTTGCGCGATGCTGAAAAACTCCAATGTAAATTTATCCTCATATGAGGAAGACTTGCACCTCACCTTTCCATCTGTGACAACGGAAATATCAAATTTATGTGAATTTCCCAGTGTTAGCGAAAATATTTATGCCTGCATCCCCTCCGATGTGGAAAAAGTGGTGCCGACCTCCCACAAATGAACCTGAGATATTCCTCATTAGCACTGGTCTGACAACTTCTGAAGAATGTATTCCGGAATGAACGACTCCTGTCACATTTCAACCATGCCTTTTTTTTCCCAACGCGAGCACGCGAGGAACTTCGTCATTGACATTGACACGTTCGTGCGGGCCCCTGCTCATCATCATTCCCCAACGATTACCCAATTTGTCATTTCTTACCTGGCCTTTCCCTTTCCAACGATGATGCATCCGCGTCATGCTAAGCATTTTCTAGATAAAAAAGTGGCCTTCGTTGGAACCGCTTGAAGGCCACATTTTTCTCTCTAGGATACATTCTTACACGATTCGGAAGCACGATTCCTGGAAGAGAAAATGCCTGGAAAGATACGACGAATGCCTAATCGCTGGTGAAGTTCTGTAACTTCTACTTATCCCGTATACATAGGTAATAAAATTGACTGAAGAGTCATTAAGTTGAGTGCGACAACGAATCTGAACGGAGCCGAGTGCTTGCAACACCGCCTTGATGCATGTTACCTAATGTTACCTAAATCTAATTTGGTAAAACACACGAAGGCGAATCCGCAGTCACTTCAAAAAGTGAAGATGAAAGAAATCTCACATAATTGATTCTGTCCCAAGCCTCACAAGTTAAATTTTAGAAACTGCTGGGTGGCAGGTCTAGAGGACTTTCCCATGCTAATTCGCATGCTTATCCGTCATTCTACTTAGGCAATGAGCTAATCAGGATGGCCAGTCGTGTTCACGTCAGATGGCTCCCGAAAGGCAATCGGTCTGTCCAACAGACTGAAGGGTTTCTCGTTGGGGGGTAAATTGATATGAATATGTATGGATGATCTATGGGCCCGGTTTGTGAATTCCTCCTACGTCGTCGCCAATTTGAATATGGTAAGTCTGGAATTTTCTCTCTACTCTCACCGACTTCTAATGTCCCGTATTTCCTTCCCGAAGACCCAAGCTCCATCTCAGCTTCTCAACTCTCATTCGAACACTGAAAACAGGCATCACTCGACACGCTATCCCCGTCTTACGTCACGACCGCCCTCTTCCGCAGAACAGGTAGCTGCACGGATTTGAATTCCAATATCATACTTGACCTTTCATTTGACTTTGAAATGAAATGCAGTGGCCCATCTAGATGTCGGCTTTGCTTTCTCCGAATAGGATCTCGGGGAAAGATGAGATGACAAATGCCCCCTCTTCCAGTATCGTCCTGTCACATGCAGGCTTGACATGCGATCAGACGTAAACACCGTTTTACCCCTCGGACCCTGTCGAAAAGGAATTCGTTGAAGGTGATCACCACTAATTGACTTGCCACTCTTTCGTGTCGGTGATATTCCGCGTCCCGAAACGGTGGTCTTCGTCTTTCAGCCTACAGACGCGTAAGTGCCAGACACCGGCCGGGAAGGATGAGAGGAAACTTTTTTTGCCTTCTCTTTGTCATTTCATTTGTCATTTCCTCATTGTCATTAATATTTAGGTCAGCTACTTCACGAATTTTGTTTGCGAGCCTTGGAAGTGAGTTCATGAATTTGACTTTCAAAATCTGTTAATGGATATCATACTAAGATAATAAAAAAATGTTGGCTAGGCATCTTAAGAATCCTCTGTGCTAGTGCATGTAGAAGGAAGAGAATAAGTCACATGACGCAAGAATCTCCTTAGACCACTAGTTTCGTTCATGCCATGAACGCATCTGCGACATGTCTAGACGTGTGTAGCAGACAACGAACTTCCGTGCAGTCTCTGAAAAACCGATTCCTCTTACCGACAGGATTCACGTTCATATGCAGCAACTTGCACATCACTTACAACACAAACATTCTCAACCATAGTCAGTTCATCTCGTGACGGAACACAGGAACCGATTGCCTATTATAGTCAGTGCAGCAATCGACTGCCCGCAGTCAAGGATTCTACGGCAGAGGGTCACCCGAGGCATTTCTGATGTGATGTCTTTTCTCCTTGGTTTTTGTGATCACGGTTCTAACTCTCTTCTGCATACGGGGTTTAGCTATATATTTTCCTTTTTTAAAATAGCAAATCGTTTATTTTTGCCGGAGAAGATGCTACTCGAAAAAAAAATCGGAAGCTGTTCGTTATGAAGAAATTTCATATGACAGCACTAATAGGTACGAAAACGTACTCCTTGGATTAGTGTCCTAATAGTATATATAGGTAACCCTTTTATCTGAAGCCTTTTTTGTAATTTTTACCCTATTACGAGCATCCTATTCCTATCTCTATCGTTCATATTGATACGATATTCCAGTCTAAATTCCTTTTCAGTGCCGATCCTACGAGAATTACGGTACTTGACGTACCATACTTGACGAAGTACGGTAAGTACTTGAAATCCCGAAAATTAATATCTCCTGGGATGAGTAGAAGCCATTGCATTCTTTCGAAATCGATTCCATATTTCCCGCTGTAAAGCCTCTGGTTGGATTGCAGAACGTTTTAGAAATTTTAGTCGATATTTAAGCGTGAATTCTCCTAACTGGCAGAGCCTTGTTGACAAGTCCGTTAATAAGTCCACGCGTTTCATTTTTGTTCAAATCGACCCCTAGAATTTCACTTAAAATAATGTGTAGCGTACCAGTACTTGGAGCGCCGTACAGTACAGCATGCCAATTCTCGCCAAATGAATCCTTTGATTTTGTGCAAGCAGGTGCGGGAGAGACGATGGAAAGGGTGCTGAACATGGAGGAAATCGGTCGGGAGTTGGCTGCCCTCAACACTTCCATTCACAGTTTGTATCTCCTGGACCATTCCATCGACGACTTGTACCTCCTCACCATATCCATCATCATCTTCTGTACGATGGCATGCGTGGAGCCCTTCCCACCGTGGAACCGACCTCTAAAGTCAGATTCTCCTCCTTCCAGTCATGCAGGCGGGCTTCGCCTTCCTGGAAGCCGGCTCCGTCAGATCCAAGAATGCGGTGAACATCCTCATTAAGAATCTGCTCGACCTGTGTAAGTCCACATTTTCCCCCCAACTTCTTCCTGCAAGAAAAAGGCAATTCATAGTTCCGCCCCACCTCTTTGTCTCTCACTTCTCAATTTCGTTGTTCAAAGAACACTGCGAAAGCTATTAATAACTAAAACATTGAGGCTATTGATTGCCAGAATCCTCGTCCACCTCGCGATGATGGACCTCAGCGATTCGGAAACTGCAGCTCTCTCTAGCGTGACGAAGACGAATCAAAACATGCATTTTGAGTTCGGATTAGGCGTTTTAAAACTTAAGGAGATACTTATGCTGATGCATAGAATCGACCTGGGTATAGTCACCAAATGGTTAATAAGGCAATTGTTATTGTAACTGATAATGGCTGCATTAAGCAAAAACATTTTCAGAAAATAAGTCGCGAGTGAACAAGCAAAGGAATTCAAACGGCAAATACTCTCTTGCTCTGAGATTCACCTTCGAAACAGAATAAAACCAACATTTCCATCCTTATTCCGTCGCATGCTTAACCTTGGAGAATTCACCCCTTTCATTATTCCATGTCATTTCTTCATCGGGCTGGGGTACCTCCCTTTAAAAAGGCCGTTGTTCCCTCCATTCGACGGATTCGAGCACGATGAAGTTCCTGAGACGTTCCTTAAACCAAGTTTGTGACTCCCGACTCTTCCTCGAGGAAAACCTCCTTTGAACGAGGTCACTGTTCTTCACGCTGTGAGGGTTTACTTCTGCCGACCCTGTTTCAGCTCTGCTCCCATCGCTGCTTGCGATGGTGTTTCTTTCCTATGGGCCCAGCATCCCACCAGCATCCCTCTTTCTCTCGTCTCACCCGCCTCATCACTCGTCAAGCCCGATGAAACCTTTTCTGGTAGATTTTTCGATCCGGTTCCTTTTTCCTCCGACTCCGACTCTCACTCCAGATGAGGAATGGCATGTGCGCTGTAGGAGCCACACGCCAAAGCGCCGTTCGACTCCCAGCAGATCTCGCGCCGTCCCAAAGGTACACTCATGGCCAGGGAAACTACTTGCGCAGTCGGTCTAAAGGGGCGACGGTCAGGCCGTTTTGTCGATGCCCCACACGCTGTCTCCTTTTCCAGTGACCATAATCTTCTTGTAAATCGTTCATATCCTGGAAAGGGCATCCTGAAGTCAGAAGGCAATAATCCTCTTGATAATCAGAATCTGTCAAAATTGAAAAATGCACTATCTCCTTCGGTCGTATTCATAACTGCTCATGTAGAGAGACTTCAGGCATAAATCTTTGTAGATGCAGGAGCTAGCTATTCCCTTGTGGATGAATCTTTTTTTAAAAATCTTGTGAAGTCACGAGAAATTGTGAGGAAAAGGCACTTGAAGGCGCAGGAATCGATCGATACCGGCGCAGCACCGCCCGTTCGACAAGCTCCCCTCTGATCAGAAAGAGATCAAAGATCGACAGGTGAACGAAAAGTTAGATCATCATTAAACCGTCCATGAGCCAGTGGAGCTCACCTGCGATCCCCAGGTGACGCCGTTCGGATTAGCAAATGCTTCGGCAACGTTTCATGTCGATGGGAAATCTATCTCATTTACCTGGACGTTATGCTCGTTTTTATTCGCACATTTCGAGAGCACCCGGACAGGCTGCAACTTGTCTTCGATCGCCTGCGTCAGGCTGAATTTACCCTGAAGCCATCTAAATGCCTTTTTTTTCGAGCGTGAAGTTGAATATTTGGGTCATGTTGTTTCGGCAGACGAATCCAAAGAACGTCGATTCGAGCAGATTTCGAAAGCTTAATTTTTTTTTAAATATTAATAAACAGGGTGGTCCAAAAGCCAGGTTGTCCATTGGTGACATCACGTTGTGGACGTACAGCGTTGTAACTTTAAGGATCTCACAGTAGGTGATGCAGAAATCACGTGATCTGCTATGTGGGTCACGGTGGCATCGGTGGAGTCCCGTGCGGAAGTCACTTAAAGTATTGAATATAATGGCACGATGGACGCGACTGTAGACAGCTGGAAGAAGTCCTTCGGTATGCTATCAACTGAGCGGACGAACCAACTGCGTCTATTTTGCTCGATAGAGATGCTCCAGGCAACAGTTGTGAATACACCCAGAATGAAGATCCTTGATGAAAGCGGTGATGCCCATACTTAACAACTGTCGCATTGATGCTCCCCTCGACCCTCAAGTTGCAGCTCGGTATCCACGCATCTGCCCACTACAACCCCAATGGACATCCTGGCTTTTAGACCCAGCATCTTCCGAAGGCCCGTGATTCTACTGGAAGTCATTTTCCTCCTAGTGATCGGCGGAATCGCGTACTGGCTGATCGGATATCCTCTGGCCTTCGGTAGCGAGGGGAATTCTTTCCTCAGCTACAACTTCTGGGCCAACGACAAACTACCTCCAGGCGAGTATGGCCATTGGTTCTTCGACTTCGTCCATGCCACCTCCGCCGCCACCCTCGTCTCTGGCTCCATGGCGGAAAGATGCAATTTCTACGCCTATCTCATCTACTCATTCGTCATCACAGGTCGGTTATTTTCCTAGGGAAACTTTTCGGGGAATTTTCCTCATACAAAAATATGCCCGTGCTATCATTGCCGATTGTGGATGAATGCGTGTCAAATTAAAGTAAGAAGCTAAGAACACGATCAAACCTCGCTCGAAATTTCTCAGAAAGGAAATTGAATCCAGGGAGGCAACAGGAGTGAAGCTCTTCTAAGGAAGGTACGGTCGCATATTCATCCAAAGCATTCCATACCCAGAATGTACAGTAGCATTTTTCATATTGAATGCAACAATGTACCAGTTTTCCCGTTGTGAGCTGATTCCCTAAGGATGGCATGAGAACCTTCTGTTTTTTTTGGGGGGGGGGGGGGGGGGAAACCGCCAAGAAAATGGTAACACCTACCACGGTTCTTTGGCCTGCCGGTCGGACCGATCGCGCAAAAATGGATTCCGCAAGTCATTCTGAGAAAGGGAAGCACCGTCCCTAGGAAAAAAGCCTCAATGCCGAATCAGCGAAGTTCGACATGGAGGATATGGAGGACGGGTGAAGGGAGCGGGCAGAGGGAATGTCTCGCGATTTCCACCTCTAATATGTCATATTCCTATGAATGCACGCTGAGTTTCATAGCTTAGTACGTGAGGGAAATATCGCCAGAAATGGACGTTTGAGATTTATGAAAGACCTTGCATCATCGAGAGAAAAAGAGATAATTTCAGGTCGAACTCACAACCTAGCGTTGGACGCATAGTTTGTAACACACGAGGCAGTTGAAGTACAGGATATCAGGTGCAGCAAAACTGACTAACTTTTAAGGATCAACTCAAAATGGAACACCTGAAACGGACATTGTCGCTCACGAAAAGTCGTTTGCAAAGCCTTTCTCTCTCACGACTACCGCACGCTCTTCTGGGCCTCACAGGAACTACTTTCATCCTTCACCTGTATTCTAGGTGACGCTACTTACGCCCGACCGCAAGGTCCTTTTCCAGATAATTCTAGGAGCATGACAGGTTGATCGCCACGACCGTGCTCATTGTGAACGCCAGGATAATAGCCGCCCCGATCCGCTCTCAGATTCACGGTGGAAGAACATGCATCGACCGTCCCCGACCCGATTCAGGCGTCTGTCCATGATGCTTCCTGTCGCGGTAATTGGCTGCTGGGTGCGATTGAGTGCCCGATAAGATCTCTTGCAAGCATCACAGACTTAATCTTAAACTTTCATTCCACATTCCTCCTGGTTTAAGACTGAGGAAGACGTTATTCTGCATAGCCAGACCTCAGAGCTCCCGCCACGTTATTGGGGATGCCGGTGGGCACGGGGAGGGAAGTGGGGAAACAAGCCGTGCAGTCGAGGAAAGGGAGTGGAGGGTGGGACGAGGGTGGGGCGAGGTACAAACACCTGGAAAGCGGAGCGGGTAAGGAGTTACCCTCGGAGTTACCACTCTGGTAATTCTTGAGAAAGTTATCTTTAGGGGATAGTGCAGTGATATCAGTTACATTCGACTTTTGATGGTCTGTCGTTGTACCCTTTTGCAATAGGGTCCGTTTCATCTAATTTCTCGCTTGGAACTAAAACGTTCGGGACCATATTGCCCTAAGCCAGGGGTTCCCAAACTGTGGCGCGACCCCTTGGGGGGGTGGGGGGCCGCGACAGGTGACGATGGGAGTTTTTATTATTATTATCTATTACAATGTGCAATTTCAAAAAATTTGGAATATTGATCTATCTATTTTTCACTGTAAATAAATCACATTCCTTCAGATCTTTTTGGCACTTTCTCCAGGAGTGCAAGACTAAATGAAAGCAATTCAAGGGGCAGACTTCTAAATTCAATTCCTTTTCTCAAGCGTGTACGTTTCTTTCGGCGATTTCCTACGATTCGAATGAAGATGACAAAAGAATTGTGCGTCCCTTTGGGCAGTAACTAGAATGCTCGATGAATTTAGCGTCCGTGTTCTGTCTAAATAAATAGTAGAAGAAACTCATTGACCCTTGACCCGGGTTTCCCTGGCAGAGCAAAATTTCCGAAGCCTTTTCTCTGTCAGGTCTTTGAAAATGAGATTTTGCGCGTCATTGTTATCGTTCAGTCGAGATTCGATCATTTGCGGGCCCAGAAGCATGCGAGCGTGGTTCTCAATAAATTACGCGAATGATAATCCGTTTCCTAGCTGTGACGCAGTCCCTGAAACGTTGCAATCCGTTTCCTACTTTTTCAATCATCGCATGATAAAAGCATCCGTGGTCTAAGTTCAATTTCTAGGTACCGCTCTCAGAGAGAAAGGCGGAGTGACGCCGAGCCAGGGTCACTATCCTCTAGTGACTCTGACCCAGCGTAAAAGTTTGAGAACCGCTGCCATAGGTTGACGTCGTCCAGACACCTCGGGGCCAGATGGGACATTCCAGAGAGTCAAACCTGGAAAGAGCATCATGTATTTCTGCAAAGGCTGACTCAGTGGACAGTAGGGACTCGACGGCTTGCAAAAAATATGCTTACGTCCCAATGCGGACGTTGATAGACATCGGGCCCCTAACCATACTCATTACTAAGTACTGGACAGTGGCCCTTGCTTCACGCCCTAATTCGTAAAGTCAGGGATGTCTGACGCAATTTTTGAAAGAAACAAACTCGGAAACAAGATTCCATATTACAGCATTTTCCCGAACATGACGATGTGTTTCTTTTTCTGAAGTCCATATTCGCTATATATTCACTAGCATGCCACTGCGTGGCTCGATCGCCCTCACCGAAGACGAGTTTGCCTAATTTAATCCACATAGACGTTGGGAGATGCGATACACGTTTCGAGGAAACTCTGATAGGAAAATCTTCCGTAGCAAGATATAGAAACGGCCATAGTGTATAGCATCCCAGACTCGCACCTTCTATTTGACGAAGAAGTACTGGAAAGTACTGGATTCCATGATTTAAAAAATATTGACATTAAGTCAGTTGGATTGAAATTTTTGGTGGTGGACAATCGGCTCAAGTTGTACTCGTATATCCATGAAACATTGATCATGGTGCATCGTTTGCGATGCAGGGTTCATCTACCCGGTGGCATCCCATTGGGTATGGCACCCGGAGGGATGGTTGAGAAGGACGGCATTCAAGGACTACGCCGGGGGAGGCGTGGTGCACATGCTGGGTGGCTCGTGCGCTCTCGTCGGTGCTGTCCTCTTGGGTCCTCGCATTGGACGATTCCATGGGAAGACCGGCGAACCACATGACATTCGAGGCCACTCGGTTCCCGTCTGTGCATTCCTCTTCCTCTGTTTGAATTTTTAAAAATTACTATTACTATTCTTCACCTTCTTGGATGCAACGAAGCTCCTTCCTCAAGGAATTTCGAGCAAAAAGAGAGATCTTCATTGGGGGAAGGGAAGGAGACCTAAGATGGGGTTAATCTACTCCTACCTCTTTTTTTTTACTCCTCAAATAATGAGGAATTCAATATGGCAGTCACACTGATAAACATTAAATGACAGATTTTTAGGAGACAGAACTTTTAGTGTAGTTTTTAGTGAACTTGAGCCTTGTTCATTTGGTAGCGATATCCCTGGATGAGTAAAGCGCGACTGAGGTAAATGCCCCCTTCCAATATTCCCCTCCCTCTCTCCCCGGATGCCAAATTCTCTACCGAAGGAATACTGTGAAATGCTTTTATGCATACTTCAGTCATGGAAGTAAACCTGTTAAGCGACTCAAGGATATAATGGGTGGCAACTCCTATCCGAGTTCTCCGTCTCCGAATAAGCCCTTTAAATCCCTTTAAACCCATTAAATCCCTAGAAGCAAACATTTTGGAAAAGGATAGCATGCATTTAAGCTCAAGGATCATCACGAGCCATCCTAAAGAGGTGTTGCCCTGTCTCTCAGCCCTTCGATGTTGACGTCACTGAAGCCCTAGAGCAGTGCGGATGATTCTCGTTAAATCGGGTTAGATTCGTAAGTCTGACCTTCAAAGCTCATAAAATACTTGCATTTTGTAAGTCCGGTATCATTAGCTTTGGAAATGCAGATTTCATCGCAACACCGAAAGCAAAAGTGGTTTATATTCCATCTCTAAATGCTACCAGAACGTGAGAACGATGCAGTCTCCACCGCATCCGTTTCCAAAAGCCCTTTCGTGTCATATCGCAATGCTCACAGCAACGGGTCCCCCTCGAGCTCGACCTCGGAATGAATTATAAAATTGCATTCCCCTTAGGGTTTTCGGCAGTCAAGACGAGGCAGGCAATATGAAGCGCTTACTTTCGTTATTCCGAGAACTAAATTCGAAGCCTCTTTTTTTTCTATCTTTTTTTTCTGTTGTTTTTCTACGGCCTTTCTTCTCAGCAAAAACTTCAGGTCGATGCAGAGGAAACGAATTAATTAACTAAAATATTCATTCAAGAATGAATTTCCTTCGAATAGAGGTCAAACTGTCACTTCCACCTTGAAGGTCGTTGGACGAGGCCCTGGCCAAACGAAATACAGTCGATGCTCGATAGAACGAACTCGAAGAGACAAGGAGACAATATGGAAAATTCTTCATAGGGAATTCCCCACATTTCCTTGGAAAGAATAGTGGGCTCTCAAGCAAAATTTCATTTACTGCCAAAAAAGGATCCAATAGCTCATTCCAAGATGTGTACGAATGATCGTGCACAGAGGTGCGTCCTTATGTAGGTGCAAAAGAACCTTCAGTTAGAAAGAGCGGAAACTTGCCAAATCCAGGAAATGCTTTTTTGATCTTCAACTGACGGCACGGACAAATCATGGAACTGATTAGAGCTTGTGGATTTCAATTCAAAAGTGAAGCAACACAACAATTATGTGAACTATCGAATTCCTATAAATATTACTGGGCAATATGCATGCCTCTCCACAATAATCTTATTGTTAGCATCATCCACTCCTGCAATAGGATCTCTTAGAACTTTCGTATTTTTTCAATAGTTGGATATATAGTGTATATATTTTTGTTTGTTTCCATTTTTATTTATACATGACTTCTAATCGTTTCTGGAAAACGCTCTTAATGCTATTCAATAATCGGAAGCAGTTGGCGGCACTGGGCGGATTCATCCTGTTGTTCGGTTTCCTGGCATTCAACGCCGGTTTCCGGGGTCACATCAGCCATCTGGGCGACAGCGAAGTCATCAGCCGGGCCATAGTGAATGTCCTCCTAGGTGCATGTGGAGGCGGGATCGGGTCCTGTTGTTCGGTTTCCTGGCATTCAACGCCGGTTTCCGGGGTCACATCAGCCATCTGGGCGACAGCGAAGTCATCAGCCGAGCCATAGTGAATGCCCTCCTTGGTGCATGTGGAGGCGGGATCGGGACCCTTGTCATCCACCGCGTTGGCACCTTCGGCCCGACGCATGCTTGGAGCTTCCTCATGACCCTCAACGGTGCCCTCGCTGGTCTTGTACGTCCGCACCATTCGCACTGTACTAAATGGAATAATTTCAGAAAATATTCTCGTTTCTGCGTGGAAGCAGTCAGGCTTAGAACTGGCCCTACAAACTCACGATGCCTGTCGGCATTAGATGCGTTTACTTGCTTACCGTAAATCCTCGACATTAGATATTAGAGAGAGAGTTGAGCCCATGAATTCTGAATAATTACGCGAATACCTCCTGGGGATCTGCTCACGAAAATCGCGAGGTCAAGTCCGTGTTTCCAGCATTATTTACTTATTTATTTATGTTTGATGAAGAGTAAGTGAAACAAATATTACACCAAGGACTTTCGTTACGTTTCCGTTACCTTAGTTCTGAGGTCTGAGGAGTGCAAACAAAAATTGCCGCTAAACACAGGAACTTTCCAGAAGTATATCTCCCGAAGTTTCTAGAGTGATTTTCCAAAAACCTTCCCGAAGGTCAAGGAGGAGCTATATATAGCAGTGAGCATAACTCTGGAAAGTGTCTTTGAGCCTGCTGAAAATAGCGCATTATTTTAATGCTAACCCTTCGTCGACGAACCGATCGATCATCTTACATTATCGGAATCTGGGTTATCGCTGTGCTGCCGAAGTCGCCGGTCGAACAAAGATTCGGTACTGTCGGGGTATAATATGGGCAAGATCCAAGAGCGAGGTACCGTTGTGCATCAGGGTGGCAATGGCCGCAAAGACGCTCGTGTAAGATAAGGCCCGAGATGAAACCGATCTCAATGCTGTCGTATCGAGATCCGACGGTGGATTCCATAGAACAGCGTAGACGACAGCAGATTACATTTTCAGGACAGAAGAACGGATGGGGGTATGTGTCGGGATGAACAGTGCGGCGCCGAGGGGCGCCGATGCCGTCCCAGAAGCAACATTAGGGGCGAGTACGATGGACTTTGCAACACGAATACGGAAATTGGAGCTGGACGGTGGCGTTGAAACTTGTTAACAGTCGTTCAGATATAAGGGTAAAAGACTCAGTGATGGACGGGTCCCAAGTGATGGGCCACAGCACATAAAAATTTCAACAACTGAACGTCTATAGCTCTCCTACCCCTGTTGTGACATTGGCTAGCAGCATTGAAGCACATAAACACTTACAAGGTGTTCATGGAACAAATGCCTAGTTTTTGGAATTTTCCTGCGACGTGGCCCATCACTGATTACCCGTCCTTAACAGGCCCATCACTGGGTCTTTTACCCCTACATCGTTGGTCCGAGAACGCTCAAAAGCAGCTCGATAGCGAATTCCCAAAAGCAGGCAGAAGATGATAGCGTGGAGACCCTTCAACCTGAAAGACCAGGTATCGCGCCATTCATTCAGAAGCATCATGGACGGCCCCTACTACCCTCCAATACTTCAAGAACATCTACTTCCAGGAGCAAGAAGATAGGACGACCCCGGCGATTCCAGCAAGACGACGATCACATACAAATAAGGGTAGAACATTTTTGGAACAGCACGTACGCGAAACGATCGACTCCCCACCAAACAGGCGAAAAATCTCGAGGAATTAGGCCGAAGAAGAATGGCAACGAATATATATGTCGAGTCATTTAATCGCGTCGATGAAATAGAGATGCTTGGCTCTTATTCATCTAGGAGATGGAATAAATGATCGACTTTTTGTATTTCTATTGAATATTGTATGGGAAATTCATCGCTTCCAGCAGTAGAAATTCACCAAAATCTTACGGCAATATTTTTTTTGCTCTCCACTGTATGTATACCAGCCCTGACTTTCTTGGGGGGAATGATTTCATTGCAGGTGGGTGTGTGCGCGGGGAGCGATGTCTACCCGTCGTGGGCGGCCCTGGTCGTCGGCGTGGGGGCCGGATTCACCTTCCTCTGCCTTCACTTCCTCCTCCTCCGGCTCCAAAGTCAGGCCATTCGCTCTTACCGAGAAAAATAATTGCTGGTGTAATATTGTCTGGTGCTACCATCAAACATTAAGTCCATAAAAATTCAGCATTCATAATAATCATGGAAAAAAATTAGATTAGCATTCAATTAATATCGGTATGACAACAGTTTTATGCAAAAAAGGCATTGAGTGAATTAGGGAATATTGAATATTGCCTTACAAAGTAATTCTGGTTTTGACGGCCCATCAAGATCAAATATGACTTTACAAAAATGTCAAAGTATTCATTGATGGCTCCTTTATTCAATCCCAGCATCCCAGCAAGACGCATGAAAAAGAAAAACCTGAAATGAGCATTTGGTTTCCTTCCATGCTGGTCCTAACAGGCCATATAACCCCTATTGTTGGGGATATATGGCCAGGCATGAAGGAGTTATGGCCACTTAGCAAAACGCTAAGCTTTTTTTAGGTATAAATGAAAAATGCTTTAACACATGGAGCACCTGAAAAACAACAAAGAAAGATGATCAATTTAAGAAATGCTGCATTGTGGACGTGATGGTATCATGTATGCAGTCGATGACCCCTTGGACGCGTTCCCCGTTCATTTCGGGGGCGGATTCTTTGGGATGATCGCCGTCGCAATCTTCATGAGGGATGGAATCGTCTTCAATCCCACTAAGAACGCTGCCATGGTGAGTTGGAAGGACAGGAAGAAAAAGCGAAATTACACTACTGTGTGGCGGGAATGGAGGTTGATACCTCTTTCAGGTCTATCGTGTCTATATCAGGTCTAGATCAGGTCTAGCCAGAATGTTTGAATTGAGTTCGGATGCCTGATGTAATGCCAATGCATCGCCCCAAATATCGATTACCTTGTTGTACCTACCGAGGAAAGCGTCGTATTGTAATGGAATCAGGGTAACTGAATACAGAGAAACGGCTCCTGTTTAATGGCTATCCAGTGACACCTCGCATGATGATAATGGGAGATGTGTAAGGGATGTGTAATGTCTGCCCAAAAAAATTCTGCCGGGAAGCATTATTTATCCATGCATCATCTGGATTTTTACCTCAGATGATTGTAATCGAGAACAATGTGCGTGCCTCATGTGCAACGTTCCTTACAGTAATAGCAGAAGAAAAACGAGAAATAATAAATAATGTAATGAGATGTAATTTTTGCTTTAATACGTAAAATTCCTCGGAAACGCTTCTTACATTCAGTCAGCATTCGGCTCAACAGAAATCCAATGGGAAATATGATGCAGAGAGAGCTTGCCCGTTCCTCCCTTCCCTCACCCTGTCACCCTCCCTTACCCTGTCATCCTCCCTCACCCTGTCATCCTCCCTCTCTCCCTCGCCCTGTCTCTTGAACCCTCCCTTGGGAAATTCCAGCTATCCGTCTTGCAGTCAAGAACGGCGCCTTCTCCTTTTCTCTCTCGGACTAGAGAAAAACGTCAGCGGTTATAATTGGTTTTCGATTCTTCCGAGTTAAATCGATCTTCACTCTTGATGGGAATTAGATTCACTTTTTTATTTTAAATTTATTTACTTTTTAATTTGATACTTTGCTCGGGGACATTCAATTTAACCGCTAAACCATCGACTCTCTCCACAATCCTTACATTCTAATATACTTCCTTGTCTCTGGGGTGGCGAATCGGTGCGATGAATAGGTGCTGGCCTGGAACCTGGCGGGAGCAGCCGCCATCTTCAGCTGGTCCAGCTCTCTCTGCCTCGTCCTCTTCGGAATCCTCAAGAAACTCGGATTTCTTCGCGTCTCGAAGAACATGGAAATTCGAGGTACGAGCGACTCCCCCCCCCCACAGAAACCGACTTCATCGACTTCATATGTGTTCATCGGATGTTTCAGGGATGGACGTGATGAAACACAACGAGCCGGCTTATCCGAGTTCGGCTTGGGAGGGAAACGATTCCAGGCCCTTCGGCATTTCCAACATGGCCTCCAATATCTTCTCTATGATGTCCGCCGCTAATTTAGGTCTGACTCCTCTTCCAAATAGAAATACAGGGTGTCTCAAAAAAATGTATACACACTTTAATAATAATAAATATATGCTAAGTAATTCAGAGAGGTACAATATTCAGTGTGTGGAGAAGCAAGGGTTTGAATTGGATGGTTCACTACCACAGATGTTCAAATTGTTCACCGTTAGCATCCAGGCACTGTTGACAGCAGTGAGCAACAGTGCAACAAACTTGTGGACAGGTTTCTGCTGGGACAGCAGCACAGGACTCCTCAATTTCATGCGATCACGTGGATGCTTGCATTGCAACAGCAGCGTTTTCCCCACCTGCTGATGTGTGAGGTCCATCAGAACATTGCTCATTACCATTCTAGCAATGTTCTGGGAGACCATGCCATACCATCAGCATCAAACTTTCCATGAATTCTTGAAAGTTCGAGTACATTATGGTGGCATGGTTGCAAGTTCATTTCTCCACCTTCTTTGCACTTCACATGTGTTCTCAGATTTCCAGAATCACTTCAAAATCGATTTACATTGCTCTAAGGTCAAGTGAGCTTGCGTCATCTGGCGTGACGCACTGTCTCGTGGGAAAAAATTGCCTGATGACACGCGATCATTCCATTACACATTGTCATCTGTTAGGTACTGTACATGTCACATTAAACATCGTCCCTCTCTCAATTATGTAATGTATGCTCTTGATTCAAGTGTGTATACATTTTTTGAGACACCCTGTATATATACCAGGGTATCCAACGTTGCACTCACTATCACTCAAAGCTACCAAGCATTTCAACATGTAACTGTCAAATATCGATCGCGTATTCAATGTTTTTTTTTTGTTGTTGCTGCATTTATGAAACAGTGTTTCTCTAATAGAAAACGGTAGAGCGTTTTATTTAACCACTCTATATATTCCATATTAGATACGATCCTTCATCTTAATTTCCAGGCAAAAATATCAGGCACTTGCCATTCCGTCGCCTTAAATTGTAATGCATTCCCTTAAGACTAAGAGCGCCGTCCTTCTCGAGCCCCGCGTGTAGAATTTATCCCCGAGGTGATCCCCGTCGTTATTTTGGTCTGCAGGGTCGATGGACCGTCTGGACAGACCGCCCCGCTTGCAGGGACTCCCCTCGGGCAGGCCGATCCCCCGCTGCATGTCGTCCAACCTGCTCTACAGCCCGAGCCTGACGACCTTGTCCTCCCTCTGTTCGAGCGATCTCCACCCGAAGACTGCCGAAGATCTCCACTCTTGCGGCGCGGGGATCATCCTGCCGAACATTTCCGAAGATTCCGGCTTGCAGAAGCGCGAAGATGGCGTCGCCGTCACCAGCGTTTGACGGTTCTCCTTCTCCCCCCTCTCCCCCGAAAACGAAACGAATAATGTTCATAAGTTGGTTGCGGTTGAGTGATTATGGAAAACGTCTCAGTTCATTTCTACATTTTCTTTGATCAATGAAGGAAACTTTTTTTCTTGCCTTTCCTTGTAAGCCAAAGGACTGGACGCGAAATATAAATATATATACGAGTATATATATATATATTTCACGTTTTCGTTTAATTATTCATGTTCCCTTCGAAATGACAAAAGTATCCTCGGGTGAACCGAGATGTCGTTCATCATTCGCACTGTCCTAAAAGCCCACGAAAAATGTGTTCTGGAATGAACTATTCCTGTTGTATTTAAAGCGTGCGTCCCTTCATTTCTCCCGCCCCCTCCCCCCCTTTAACCTTTTGAAGGGTAAACCGTAAAAAACTGTTAGATGTCTTTGAATCACCATATTAAAGGGTTAATAGGATGTTTATCTTAAGTGCGATGAATTCTTTATATCCTCTTCGATTGAGAGGGTTAAATATTTTACTAGGAGAGTTTTATGAATCTTGGGCATGGATAAATGAGTATCCATGAGAACAGGTATACATATTTATCCCTTTTGAGGTTACATATTTATATGGAGCGCTGAATGGGAAATGGTCTTTCTACGAAAAAATTAATAAATCATTTCTCCATCTCAAGAGGAAAATGTTAATATTTAAGAAGCCGTCTTTTTTAAAAGCGAGGGAAAGTAGTACATGTATACAAGATGGGCCATAAATGTGAAGTTGTTGGACTGTCATTGATCTTATTTGTGCATATGCTCTAAACCAGCGATTCCCAAATTGTGGGTCGCGACTCACTGGTGGATCGCGTACATTTTCCCAGTATAAAAAATCACTATATCTGCAATCCGCTCAGGATAAAACATGCCCTGCAGAAAAGGTCGATCAGTTTTCTTCAAATCATACTTACTTTGAAAATACCTCGTTCCGGATTCCGGTAGGTCAGGAAATTTTCTATACGTCAGCAAGCGGGTCGCGATTCAAAAGATGTCTGGGAACCGCTGCTCTAAACGACACGAGACTCATGACCCACAGGGTGTGGGTCATGAGTTTCCCACAATCATGAAACCCTCGAACGACAATCTTCACCGAATGAAAATAGGATCCCTGCGTATTAGACCGATTAGCAACTATCTCAGAAAATTTCTCAAACAGATCACTTTTCCTTTCTTCCGGTCATTTATCTCTTACGGTAGCAGTTATTTCGTCCATGCACCTCCTCCCAACGACCCTGGCTTACACTGTTAGCAAAAAGGATTCAGGGTTCTTTTTGAGGGTTAAACGGAAAAATTAGGTTAAATACCGGAACAGCACTATCTCAAAGGATTATTTAGATGTCCTCTGAATATATATATTTTTTATTCCTTTCGGTCTGAAGAATTTGATATTCAACACATCGAGTGGGGTACGACCACGAGTGGGTTACACAAAAGAAAATGAGTAAATAACAGTATATCATTTTTGAGGCTGCATATTTATTCCTAATGAGATAGTTCTTAATAGGAATCGGATGTTACCAGAGTCGGTTTTAGCCTTTTCAGGGTTAAGCAGTAGAAAAGGTATAGATGACAGTGAACCACCACCTGCAAGGGTTACTGTGTGATGTAAAGTTTCCCTTCAGACCACTAGATGGAGTTATGGAGCTACCGTTTCCCACTCTACATAGAGTAACCCTTACCCTCTTTCCCAGGAATCTCCCTTCACAGGTACGTTGTCACCTCATCCTGTGTCTCACCTTGCCTCATTTTATAGGTAGTACGAAAATCGGACACTTCCTCATTATGACATTCCTGGAGAATGTCATAATGTACAATGGAGAAATGTCAGATATGTCGGTCTGTCACTTTTTTCCCATTTTTATCTGGCATTCCCATAGGTACTATGGGGAAATGCCAGATATTGCGGTCGGTTTGTCACTTTTTTTTTTCTTTTTCATTCCCTCTGTCCGCAGTAACCATAGCAACCGGATAACACGACCCAATGCGCACGCGCAGCTTTCCGACTGGGTCGGAGTACCCGTCTTTCACGGAAACATCCACTTCCCTTCCAGCCCTGGCGGTTGACGGTTCCATAATAGACAATGGAGGAGAGCTGCTGCTCCCGGCCGCGTAGACAGGGTTGCTAGGCGCACGCGTGAAATGCCGTGTCTGGTATCCTACACTTACTGTCCTCCCATCTCCACGCGACGCGGACGTGCGAAACATCGAGAACAGGTTTAGTAATCCGGGCCTTTTCATCAATAGGCGCAGTAGTGCCTATTACCTTCTTCAACCCCTTCCCGTAACAAAATTCAAGCTCCTCGCATTCACCTCTGAGAGAATCAACAGGACGAAATTGGCCAGGTTTCTTCCTCTCTCAACACAGAATCACTCCAGGAAATTTGAAGCTCTACCTCCCCGGGGCTGTGAACACTGTATCTCGCTTTTTTGAAAATGTGATTTTCATTCCTTTTTTTTCTCCCCCCCCCCGGGTAGCCACTCCTGGGGGAGTTTCAGAGGAAAGAGAGCAACCATAAGAACGATATTGACTCGTAGATGACGAAAAGTGCCCTTTTTGTCGTTTACCATGTAGCATGTGGCCAAAAAAAGTTAAATTAACTGTCATTCGTTTAAGCTTGGAGTGCTTGCTCCGGTCCCGTCTCCCAGTGTTGCCGGATGCCGTGCCGAAATTATGCCAGATTCAATACTACTTCAACCCTCGTATCGGCGTCTGGCACTTCTTCTTTTTTTTAATGTGCAGGACATGTTTGTGCTGAGTTCATGAGATGAGCTGAGAATGAAGCGTTGGTTAGCAGTGATTGATAGATCTGGTGGGATATGGAGATAGCTTATCCGGACATCCCTGGATTAACAGGATGGCGCGCGCCATGGATTTCATGCGTCCTGGAGGCATTCCCTCCACAGATCCATTCGAGATGGTTCGAGGAACACCAGATAGGCCTAACGTTCCATTTCCCATTTGATCCACTCGGATTAAGCCCATGTTTCCATTGTTTGGCACAGTTACATAAGTTCGAAGAGTCGTTGCCCGACAAGATACCATCAAGAAAGCAGTCTCGGACAGCCCCCCTTGAGATCTTGATGATTATCTGCAAAACTAGGAGAGTCATGCATTACAGTAATTTTTCGAATGTGGGACAGTTGCAGCAACAGGAGTTTCACAGTCCATAACATGATCGCGCCATTACAAACATGCTGATATCAGAAAACATTTCCCCGACGATAAAGAGCAGCCTTCATTGGAACCGCTTGAAAAGCACATTTTTCTCTCTCGGATACATTCTTACACGATTCGGATACATTCTTGCACGATTCCTGGAAGCACGATTCCTGGAAGACAAAAGTCCTGGAAACATACGACGAACGCGTAATCGCACTGAAGTCCCAAAACGTCTCCTCCCACCGTATAAATATGTAAATAGACCGAAAGTCATCAACAAGGCGGAAAACGACAACGAACCTGAACGAAGTCAAACGCCTTTCAACACCGCCTCGATGCCTGCTTTAACGACCTCAATCTAATTTCGTCAAACGCGTGAAGGCGAACCACTTCTAAGGATGCTCTTCTCGTAGTTGCGATATAATACTATTAGAAGTAGTTACAGAATTTGCTTACATTTTATGTTAAAAATGAAGATGAACGAAATCTCACATAATTAATATGACAGGTCTAGAGTCTTTCACAGGTCTAGAGTCTTTGACAGGTCTAGAGAATCAGATGCCTCCCGAAAGGCAATCGGTCTGTCCAACAAACTGAAGGGTTTCCCATTGGAGATAAATTGATATGAATATGTTCGGACGATCCATGTGAATTTGTGAATTTGGTTTGTGAATTCCTATGTTGTCGCCAATTTGAATATGAATAAGTCTGGAATTTTCTCTCTACTCTCACCGACTCCTAATGTCCCGTATTTCCTTCCCGAAGACCCAATCTCAGCTTCTCAAATCTCATTCGAACACCGAAAAACCGGCGTCACTCGATTCGCTATCCCCCCTCTTACGTCACGACCACCCTATTCCGCAGAACAGGTAGCCGCACGAATTTGAATTTGAATATCACACTTGACCTTTCATTTGACTTTGAAATGAAATGCAGTGGCCCATCTACAGTCGATGTCGGTTCTGTTTTCTCCGAGTGGGATCTCGGGGAAAGACGAGATAAATGCCTCCTCCAGTATCGCCCTGTCACATGCAGGCTTGACATGCGATCAGACGTAAACACAGTTTTTCGCCTCGGACCTGGTCGAAAAAGGAATCCCTGAAGGCGATCGCCACGAATCGGCTTGCCCCTCTTTCGTATTGGTGATCTTTCACGACCTGAAACGTCGTCGTCTTTCAGCCCACAGACGCGTAAGTGCCAGACGAGATGAGAGGAAAATTTTCTTGCCTTATCTTTGTCATTTCCTCATTGTCATTAATATGTAGGTCAGCTACTTCACGATTTTTTTTTGCAGACTTGGAAGTATGGGTTCGTGAATTTGATTTCAAAGATTTTCAAAGTTGATTAATGGATTTTATACTAAGATAATAATAAAATAATATTGACTAGGCAGAGTTAGAAATGTCCGTTTGCGCGGAAGGAATGGAATAAGTTATATGACGCAAGAATCTCCTCAGACCACTCGTTTCGGTTATGCCATGAACGCGTCAACGCAAGGAACATGCCCGCAACAGGTCTAGAAATGTCTATGACACGTCTACACGTGCTGCAGACACCGAATTCCTGCGGAGTCTCTAGAAAGCGATTCCCCCCTCCTACCTGCAGAAAAACGTTCACATGCAGCAGATTGCACAGCACCTACAGCACATCCTCGACCACCGTCAATTCATTACTTCCTCGCGACCGTCGCAGTGTCAGAAACACGGCACAGGATCGTCTATCGGGGTCTGCGCAGCAATCGACTGCATTGCAGATGCGTCATCCGAGGCGTTTCTTGGGAGCGGTGTCCTTTCTCCCTGTTTTTTTTTCAGCGTATACGAATCTTACTTTTTCTGAATAAGGCTATATATTTTCCCCATTTTTTTTTTAGCAAATCATTGCGTAATATATTACCTGAAAGAACTTGAAAGCAGTTAATTATAAAGAATTTCCCTTATGATTGTACTTAAAGGTTCAAAAATGTACTCCTTGGATTAGTATCCTAATAGTGTACATAGGTTCTCCTTTTTGTCTGAAGCGATTCGGTACTTATCACCATATTCCGAGCTCCCTTTTCTTGTCTCAATCGTTCGTATTCATACATTACTCAATTCTAAGTTCCTTTTCCGTGCTGGTCCTACTTAGACTAATATTTATAGTAGTTGAAATCCTAAAAATTCACATCTCCTGGGAGGAGAAGCCATTACATCGAAATCGATTCCATGATTCCCGCTATAAAGCCTCTTGATTGTTTTTGGAATTCGTTATGGTTGAGAGCATTTTATAAATATTTAAACGCGAATACTCCTTGCCGACATGTTCACAAATCGACCTCTGGAAATTCACTGAGAATAAATTTTAGCCCTACCATTACTAGAAATACAGCACGCCAATTCTCGCCAAATGAATCCTTTGATTTTGTGGAAGCAGGAGAGACGATGGAAAGGGTGCTGAACATGGAGGAGATCGGTCGGGAGTTGGCTGCCCTCAACACTTCCATTCACAGTTTGTATCTCCTGGACCATTCCATCGACGACTTGTACCTCCTCACCATATC
>CAJPEV010003170.1:0-33939 GCA_905338385.1 Darwinula stevensoni | reverse complement strand
ACTTCTCCTAGTCTTTCGGGGACAGTGAAAAAATCTGGTGGTCGTCCTTCTGCAAAACTCGAAGGAGTGGAGTATATTCGTATTGCGCCGAAAATTCCTAAGTCTTTGAAAAAAGAGGTTGATAAGTTGCTTGTAGATGAGAAAATTCGTAATCTTGATGGCATCATGATCAAAACTTTAGATGAGTTCGTTGCTCACGCTTTGGAGAAACTGATCTTAACGTTGAAGTAAATATCAAAAATAAGGGTATTTTTAGAGCCGTGGGCGCGTTTTAACTGCCTAACCCTTGTATGGGTATTAGTCGTAAGTTCTTAACGCTCCTAAGGGCTTTTAATTGATTTTTTGAATTTAAAAAACAACAACAAAAGAAATCTGATCTTTTCCACAAAAAATAACTTATCCACAAAATGTGCCTCCTGTTGTTGTTTAATAAACAACGTTTAAATATGTTTAGGGTTCAATTTTTCCTTTAAACACGGGGCTCTTCAGGGTCTATGGACATAGTTTACAGGGCGAAAGGACATAGTTTACAGGGCGAAAACGACTTTAAGGACATAGTTTACAGGGCGAAAGGACATAGTTTACAGGGAGAAAAATGCATAGTATGAAAATGTTGATATTTCATGATGATAGTCATATTTATTAAGGTTTCTTGAAATTATAGGACATAGTTTACAGGGCGAAAGGACATAGTTTACAGGGCGTCCCCTGTGGATAACTTTTAAATGGGGAAAAAGTTAAGGAAATTCGCAAAATGAACCGATGAAAAACAATTACTTTCTTAAAGACATAGTTTACAGGTCGAGAAATAAGTCCACAATAGACAGAAAAGAGGTGTTGACTTTCTATGCCATAGAAATATAATGGTCATATTGATTTTTCATTATACTATGTCTCAAATATCCCTCATCCCCGAAAAGCAAGAGCTGAAAAAACATGTGGCGGCTATTCATACGAGTGGCGAATTGACGTTGCTCGAAAGAAAAATGGCCAATGTTTTATTACTCAATGCTTACGATGATCTGTTAGTCAAGCGTACCCATCAATTACCCGTCAATATTCTCTGCCAAATGCTTGGATATGATAGCAAAGATACAGAAAGCCTGAAAATTGCTTTAAGTACATTAGCCTCAACTAAAGTTCAGTTTAATCTCCTCGAAGATGGTAAAGAAAAATCCTGGGCAGTCATGGCATTGATCTCCTATGGGCAAATAGAAGAGGGTATATGTACTTACCGATATGATGAGTCATTAGCAGAGAAATTGTTTGATCCTGAGGTCTATGCAACCATTAACCTTGGAGTTCAAAGAAAATTCCGTGGTTCTTATGCTTTAACGCTCTATGAAAACTGTGTTCGATACAAAAAGCTCATTACCTCTGATGTACCTGCCTCAACAGGGTGGTGGGATTTAGCAAAATTTCGTAAGTTGGTAGGGGCTGATGCGAGTACATATGATGATTTTAAGAGATTGTCTGCATTTGTTATCAAAAAAGCGGTAGACGAAATTAATCGAGAAGCAGAAATAGAGGTAGAGGTAGAGTATAAAAAAGAAGGAAGAAAAGTAGTTGCGATTAAATTTCATATTCGTAACAATCCGCAAGCTCGTCTTTTTTCCTCTGAAAACCTTGATGAATACGCAGAAATAAGGGAAACACCAACGTATAAACGATTGATTCAGCATGGAATTGGTGAGAAGCTTGCCCTGTTGTGGACAATACAAGATCGAGAGCGAGCCGATGCGGTGATGGACTATGTGGAGCAGAAAAACCAAAAAATTAAGTCAAAGGGTGGCTATATTCGTAAAATGATGGAGGATAAGGCAGAGGTGGGTAAAAGTGCCTATGATCGAGAAAAAGAGCAAGCTCAGCAAGCACAGATGGCAAAAGAAGCTAAAGCAGAACAAGAAGCACGAAAGAAAGAACTGATTGAAATATTTAATAAAGAACGCCTCAATGAGGCGCGTAAGTCGCTGACATCAGAAGAAAAGCAGCGCTACATTGAATTATTTTTTATTGAAGAGGGCGAAGAACATAGAGACGGGTACAACCGCGAAACGGGGGAGTTTACCAATATGTCAGTTCGGGTCAAATTTGAACATACGTTTCTCCCCAAACAAATTGCTCCGCCATTTGAAGCCAGCGCCTTTAAAGAATGGCTAAAAAAGCGGTGAAACGTATGGGAATAATTTTTATATCATGAATTTATGCGTATGAATGCACCTGTAACCCAAGACTACAACAATTGGTTGGCTCACCTCAAAGAGCAGATTCGTACCGCTCGAGTCAAAGCGAGCCTCGCGGTCAATCGTGAGCTGGTGCTTTTGTATTGGAAAATTGGGAAGCAAATTATTGAACAGAGAGTCTCACAATCTTGGGGATCTAAGGTTATTGAACAACTGGCAAAAGACCTTAAAGCCGAGTTTCCAGATATGAAGGGATTTTCGCCAAGTAACCTCAAGTATATGGCGCGATTTGCAGAGGCTTGGCCAGATGGTTTAATAGGTCAGCAAGCTGCTGACCAAATACCATGGTTTCATAATTGTTTGATTATAGAGAAGGTTAAGGATACCAGTACTCGAGAATGGTATATCAAAAAAACCATAGAAAATGGCTGGAGTCGATCCGTTCTAGAGCTGCAAATTGAGAGCCAAGCGCATTTGCGTATTGGTCAAGCCCAGCATAACTTTGATCGCACCCTGCAAGCACCTCAGTCTGATCTTGCCAGGGAGATGACCAAAGACCCCTATATTTTTGGATTTCTGGAGCTCACCGATCCAATTAATGAACGCAAAATAGAAAAAGCGCTGATTGAGCATTTACGGGATTTTTTGATTGAACTCGGGGTGGGCTTTGCTTTTGTTGGGAATCAGTATCGGATTGACGTTGAGGGTGATGAGTCTTTTCTTGATTTGCTTTTTTACCATACTAAGTTGCACTGTTATGTGGTGATCGAACTTAAAAATACGGATTTTAAGCCTGAATATACAGGGCAATTGAATTATTATATTGCAGCCGTTGATGACCTCGTACGTGACCGAGCACACGATGCTCCAACTATCGGGCTGTTACTCTGTAAAAGCAAAAAGCAAACCAAAGTCGCTTATGCACTCAAAGGCATAGAGACACCGATGGGCGTATCCACCTACCATACAAGGTCTGAACTCCCAGAGACACTAGCTGATCTATTACCAAGTATAGAAATGCTAGAAAATGAGCTTAAAATAGACACTATAGAAGTGGTAGATGCTGTTGACTCGCAAGATTCGCAAACATAGTCGAGAACGGATAGAGAAGGGGATAGGCCATGCAGAACTTAGAGACCATGACACTCGCAGATTTTATAGCGTGGATAGGGCGTATTTTGCATCTGGAACCCACACATCTCGTGATGATGGGAATTCTGATGGTGGGTACTATTGCCTTTGGACGCTGGTTGCTGCAAAACGTAGGATCGGAATGGGTGATGGCTGGTATTTTTTTGTTTGTGACTTCACTGGTTATCGGAGAAAATACATTGAGTGATTATCAGCGTATTGGTTTGTTTCTCTTTGTGATTGGGGTGGGTAGAGCTTGGTATGAGCGGTTGGTGGGGGATGTGAGGTAAAAAGTGTTAAGAAAATGTTATACTTAGCTTAGGAAAATCCAAATAAGTTGAGGGTATATGCCATTGTTACGTATCCGAGAAAAAATCAGATCACCATTCCGAGTGAGGTGGTGAAACAGCTACATCTTCAGCCAAATGAGTATTTGGATTATGAAGTCGTCGGCTCAAGCTTGGTGATTAGGGCAGTGCATTAGCAGAAAGCGAATGAAAACAAGATGAAACGCCTCATGACGCTTTCGCAGAGTGTACCGAGTGTTTATGGCACGGGCGAAGAAGCTCAGCAATATATTGATCAAATACGAGCAGATTGGAATCAGTAAACCATGAGTGATGAGGTGGGGTGGTGTTAAGAAAGGTTTTGATGGCAAATGAAAAACCAAGCAGATATTTGAATACACAAGAACATAAAAAATTTTTTTTAGACTGTGTAAGAATTCAATTCTCTAGTTCGGGATTAGTAGGGCTTGCCGTATTTAGTTGGGTAAAAATTTATTTTACCCAACAAGATGCTTTTGGCTTGTTTGTGTGTGCAATAGGTTTTTTGTTGTCAGCATATATTCTTATTCATGAAAGCATTGCACATTTTAGCTTTTCTTATTCATGTTGGTACGATGATTGTTGTAGTGATATCTGCAAGACGAGAGCAGAACGATTTTTGTATTTGTTTAAGAACTTAGGAATATTGATTGAGTCATTCAAGGTCTGGATTTGCATTCTTTTTGCATCACTTTCCTCAATATTTATTGGTATTGTTGCTGGAAATGAACTTATTCAAAAGATTTTGGTGAATGCTCCACATTAAAGAGTAAAGCCGTTAAAACTTTAAAGCAGGAAAAGCACAAATTAAGCCTGAAGACTCAGTAGGCTTAGAGTGTGTCGGATTGTGCCTGAGTTTCCTTATGTTGAGCATCGTGCCCTGGCTTATTGGTTGGAAAGAAGCGTCAACTTTAATAGGAATGGTTTTAAAAAATATGTCATCTTGATCAAAAGCTTCTATGGTGTGTGCTTGCTTGTTTAAGACGCCACAGAAAACGGACTATAAAGCCTGTTGAGGTCTTATAAACTAAATATACTTTAATTTCAAATGTTTAGCATTCATTTTCTATGATTTTCGCTACCATCGGTATCAGTTTTACCCATGCCTCACCAGCACGGTCAATAGCCTCTGCAATAGTGTAGTCCATCTCCGTCAGCTAATCTGCGCGATTAAGCACGAGAGCGACGGCAACTTGTTCACCTGTGGATAGTGCTCACCATGCAGAGTGCCCGCCCCGTTTAGCGTCACGGGCTTTACTGAGAAGGTGGTTATATTCTTGAGAATTCATATGTAAGTTGTTTAATTGATAAGGGTATCTATCCCACATTATTGATGGCGATCAGTTTCACAAAAGGTTTTACAGGGTTTAAACTCTCTTTACGCCCCATTATGGAAGAAGCTTATAATCATTTTCCAATTGGTGACGAATGGCTAAGATTTCTACTAAATCGCTCTCTTCGTTGTAATCATATAAGGCAATGTAACCACTTTTCCCAAAATCAATAATGTACTCCCTCAGTCCGTGCTCAATAACACGCCAAAGAGTTGGATTTTTAGCGAGTGATTGTAATGATTCATCAAGGGCTTTTACTGCCTTTTGAGCAATGGCGATATCTTTTTCACTCAAAAAAATATAGAGCCTATTGAGATCATAGAGTGCTTGTTCAGAATAAATTACGTGTGACATGTAGGCATAGGCGTTTTAGGATTTTTTTGTATTTCGTTCACCCATGTACTGAATTCATTTTGAGTAATATGCAATCCTGTTTTCTTGAGATGTTCTCTTGATTGTAAAGCTGCTTGAATAAATACTTGTTCGGATTCAGCCTTTTGTAAATACATTTGAATAGCCTCCTTCATAATGTAATGAGGAGTACGATTTCTGAGGCTGGCAATCGTTTTAATGCCGTCACGCTCTTTCTTTGAGAGCTTCACGGTTGCATTTTTCGCTTGTTCCGTAGGAATTTCTGTTTCCATAGTATGATTACTTGTCATTAATAGGTAATGACAGTATATACCTTTTGTATTCAAAAGCAAATTTTTCTTTTTCCTGAATGTCCACAAACATTAACATCCTTTTCCTCTCTGTTCTTGTAGGAGTTAGGGGCATTTTGGAAATGCAGAATAGGTGATTAACGGTTGATAGGTGAGAATAACGACGTTGTATTAAAGGTGTTAGTCGTCAGAATTGGTAATCGACGTGAAGTCTATCGGTAAATATTTGAATGTAGATTACAAAATAAATTGGCTGTTATACGCTCATCTGAGAGGCTTATAGACCGTACTCCTTGCTGTACCCTTAGTTCGTAAAATGCAATGGGCAATATCCGTTTTATAAACAAGACAATCAAGATTTTGAATATATGGATTATTTTTTTGTGACGGAAAGATTTGCCCTTTTCTCTTCAGCTAAAACCCTATACACCGTTGCCTCACCAATATTGAGCTCCCTAGCAATGGCAGTTTTTTTCATGTGCTCAGCATCCATGCGTAAGATAGATTGACGTATTTCCTCAGATATTGGCTTACGTCCCCGATACTTGCCGTCAGATCGTGCTTTTGCTATACCATCCCGTTGGCGTTCGAGCATCATCTCACGCTCGAACTGGGCTATGCTTCCGAGAACATTTAAGATGAGGGTTCCTGTGGGTGTTTTGGTATCAAGTCCGAGGTTGAGAATACGGATGGTGACATGCTTTTGTGCGAGTCTATCGATGATCTGCATGAGGTCACGCATTGAGCGAGCGAGACGGTCGAGCTTGGTTACCACAAACACATCACCCTCTCGAGCATACTCGATAGCTGTATCGAGCTCTTGACGTGTCGCGAGCGATGAGACTTGCTCCTTAAATATCTTGGTGCAACCGATCGATTCGAGTTCCTTGATCTGAGCGTCGAATCCTGCCTGTTGTTCGGTGGTTGATGTGCGAGCGTATCCGATAATCATAAAAGCTATCATTAGTATCTAAGAAGTAATGATAGTATACCTATCTAAATAAAAAAGCAACTTATATGATAGGTTTTTTGATGGAATTTAAACCTATCACTAAGGCTAGGTCTATTGAGAGGATTCGGCCTCGATAAATTCATGAGGGCGTAAAATCAATATCCCTCTAAATGGATTCATCGTAAGTAAGTGGGCATCGCCACTCACAATATATCGAGACTGAGTTTCTACAGCTAATTCGAGAATCATATTGTCATCAGGGTCAGAACAATCCGTGACGATGGTCTCTGGATGGGTAAATATATGAGTGCGAGCAATAAATGAGAGAAAATCATTGCGATTATTGCCAGCTGAAAAATATTTATCCAAGTGTGGACGGTAGATTACTTCCTCAAGCTCGTCAAAAATGGCACTCGATATAACAGGCTGATACCGCTCTAGAGCGAGATAGAGGGCTTTCTTGCTCTGTGAGTTGGGAAGGAGTGCAGCACTAATGAATGTATTGGTATCAAAAACGATGGGGGTTTTCTTATTTTCTTGACTCATGAATGATCTGCGTTATGTCATTTTCAGTCAGTCCATCTCGTTCCGCTTGATTCCCGATGCTATCGAGAACTTGAGTCATTTGATTTTGAGCCTCTGCACCACGAAGAGGAAAAAGCTCACTCATCGCCATAAGATATTGTTTATAAATATCCCGTGGGCTTCCCGATGCTTTTATAACAATCGAGTACGGACGGTTATAACGGGTCACAATCACAGGCTCATGTTGTGATGTGTCGAGAGTTTTTCCCCAATTATTTTGAGCTTGTAGTGAAGCGATTCGCATGCTCATAGACCTATAAAATAAGTAATAACACAGCTATTATAGCTGTGTTAGCTAGAAAAGCAAATGATTTTACACTGTTCAAAAACTTAAACTCACCGCTTATTTTGATACTAACTCGTAGTTTTCCTGTGCCGTTCTACAAATTCACGAATACTCAGAATTTCAGTGTTTTTGGGGGCGCTGTAGAGTTCGGAAAAAACCGTACGCTAAGGGTTTTGAGCTCGATTACACTTCCGTTATAGCTCTTTTGAATTGTATTTCTCTCGTTGGTGGTTAATTTTTGTTATCGTGCAAGTATCTGTTATTTCATTATAATTGTAAAATGCAACGTAACCACTCTGACCAAAATGAATGACGAGCTTTCTCAAATCCCTTCTGTTTGGTAACAGCGGGCAACTTTTTGGCAGCGTTTCCAAAGTCTCAAATGCGGTAATTATTACCGCATTTGATCTATCTGCTATGGTCTTGTCGTACTTTTCTAAGAACTCATAGAGTCGAATCAGGTCAAGTCTTGCCTGTTCAGATAATCTTATGTGTGACATATTGGCAATGGTGTATTAGGATGCGTTTTTCGTTTTTCTGCCCACTGTTTGACTTCCTCAAGAGTCACATGAAGCCCTGTCTTTTCGTAATGCTCAAGCGATGCAGCTGCCTCTTGTATAGCTTTTTGTTCCGCTTCTTCTTCTGCAAGATACCGCTCAATAGCCTCTTTCATGAGATAGTGTGGGGTACGTTTTTTTGCAGTAGAAAGGGACTTGAGACGGTCTTTACTCGTACTATCTAATTTAACTGAGATAGTGGAAGTCTGTGACGTTGTGGCAATGTTTGACATGGTGTTACCTATTAGTGATAAGTAACACTATTGTAATCGGTCTTGCGAAAAAAGCAAATAATTATATTGTTCAAAAACGCAAAAACGCCACCATTTATGATACTTTGATTATTGAACAAGTTCCTGAACAGAAAAGACGTAAAAAAAGCACCTTTATAGGGTGCTTTTTAAAGTGTTAAATAAACGGTGGTTTATGGAACAGTACCATGGGTTTCATACGTACGAATACGCCTGTGGACGGGTTATTCGTACCTACGCAGACCCCTATTAGGCTACATGTTGAATAAGTTCAAGATTTTCCTCCTTCACTGTTAACACAGCAAGTGTCTCACCTTCACTATCAACAAACTCAACTTCATATTGAGGGTTAGCAGATATGAAAACCATCAACACAACCCCAGATGTGCCGCTTGGCACATCATCACAAAGAGGTCGAATTGACTTTACTACGTCGTATTCAAAAAATTTTGTATTCATTTTTTAGTAGGAATTGCTGTTGTTAATCGAACTACTCCGTCATTATTGCGAATCCATCCAAATGTTACGTCAATTACTTTACCGTTTGCGCCAGTAATAGGAATAACCTGATTAAATTTAACTCCTTGTTCTATTACACTCGTTTGCACAGCTAAAGCCTCGTTAAAGACAATCTGATTTGCAAGCTGACTGACATTTCCCTGATTAAATCCAAGTGCTGAGTCAAACCATTTTGCTTTAGAGCCTCCAATTGGATGGTCTGCATTCAATAAGTAACGAGTCAATTTGTCATAAATGCTTGCTCGTGTTGCTGTATCAATCACTCCAGGGAATGCTAGTTGCTTCGGTGGTGCTGGAACATCAGGCAGATTGACCTTACCAAGACCTTTAATTAGCTGAACGCCCTTATATGCAGGAGCAACTACAGCAATCGCAGTTGGAGTCGCCATTCTGCTGGCTTCTCTATAATTACGCTGAACAACCAGTTCACCGAATGTATTAAGGCTATTTATCGTCCCTTCCTTTAACTCAATTCCTACGTCTAAAGCTGCGGATTCCAAGTGCTTAAATTCCGGGATTCCGCCATCACTTATTAAAATGTTAAAATCATTTTTAGCTTTTCCAGAGGTGTAATAGTTGACCAGACCGTACGTACCTGTTACGGTGTTGTAACCAACATCGTATAAACCTTGGACAGTCCCTATAACTGCTTCTGTTTGGAGCTTTTGCGTCGCAATATCATACAAAATGGGAGCCCCCACCGAAACCACCTTTATCGTCCCATAGGCGAGTGCATGATCGCGCTCATATTTTTCCTGCTCATGTATGGCATCCCATTTTTCATTCTCATTTTTTGCCACTTTGTCAGCGGTGGCTTTATCTTTGAAATATAGTGTTTCTTCTCTTGTTCCATCAATATATGCGTAACCTAACCAGTTGGTTTTATAGTCAACCCAAGTGACGTTGACGGCATAACTACGCGTGAGACCCAAAGCATCGTTAACGATTTTTTCTGGCGTGTTATGTACGAGATTTTCTATTTCTTGGTTTTTGTATAGACTTGCTAGGTCACACGTCATGGGTGCAGGAGGACAGCCTAGTCTAGTCGCAGCGAGCTTACGTCTCTCTTCATCTGCCTTTTGTCTAGCCAACTCTTGTCTGATTCTTTCCCGCTCAGCACGGATTCTTGCTTGACGTTGGATCTCTTGAGTAGCACTCCCACTAATCTTGCCGTATTGATCCGAGTTCAGAGCCACTACCCCTTGCGAGGTACGCACATAGGACTCATCTCGCAGACTGCCATCGACATTGCGTTGCTGATTATTGGTGAAGTTAGCCTTTCCCGTACCTGTGCGACCACCCACCATATCTGCATAGAGCTGATTGGCACGCTTCTGATACAGTGGGATATTGCGTTCTTCCTCAACAGAACGTTTTCCCAACTCATAATTTTCCTGCCCTACATCGACGTAGTTGAGGCTCTTTGCATTACGCAGACCGACATCACTTGGGCGTGTAATTCCCCTACGCTCGAGTGCCTTATCGGTTATGCGTTGTTCAAAAACAGTTTGTTGCGTCTGAGGGAGTCGCTCGATAACATATTGTGGAAGATTCGCGAGGAGTTCATTGCCCCGAACTTTGTGTATCGCGTCTGCTCGATACGCCTTGTATTGTTCACGGGTAATGGTGATGTCTTTCCCCCGAAACCTTACAATCATCGTATCATCAGGACTTGGATTTTTGTTTTTGCCGACTCGATCACTGAGGGCGAGAACTCTAGCGCCGTTGCGATCTTTCGATAGCATATTCAAATATCGTTCTGCGTCAAGATATTGTTGTGATACTCCATTATATTTTGTTTGTTGCGGTACATTTATAGCATTTCTTGCTAATTGCGATGCGGGTAGTGTTTTAAGCAGATTGGTGAAATACACTCCCTGAGAATGTGCCGTTGGCAAACCTGGGTTAAATAAATAGACTGAATAAATAGGAGAGGCGTTGCCTTCGCCTACGATCGTACCTGATGTAAATAAGGCATTCCCCTCTCCATCACTGATTAAATCTTTGTAATCAGGTGTCAAGAGAATACCTGCCCCATCCTTTAAAAAAGACAAGGTAAAATCAACCGTAGGATTAACTCCGCCGACATTATTATTGTTGTAATTGATGACCGCTGCCTGATAAAGTCCAGAAGGAGCATTGATAATGTTTGTTGTCTCAATATAATCTCCTTGCGGAGTGTTGGGTACACCATCTCGTGAGTCTTTTGACATAATGGCACTTGACTGACCATTATTAAAAGTGTTCGTACGAGCCCAAGCATCTACGACACGAGTTATATCGTCCTGCAAAATTGAATTTTTGTTAATCCCCGACTCAAAAGTTCCTCGAATATATGGGTCATATCCATTTGGCAATGATGTTCGCAAATCAGGATCGTTTCTACTGCGCCAACCGAGAGCTACTTGAAGTCCGACCGATTGAGATGCGAACGGGAATGGAGACAAACCTGAGTTTGAATTAATTTGTGTCCCATGAGCAATATCATGAATGCTATGCGTATTAAATGACCGTGTTTGTAAAAGGCTACTTTGAGCATGAAGCAGTGGGGAAATAATAAGGATGATAAAAGTCGATAAAAGTGCACAAAATGCCTTTATCTGACAGTTTTTTGGACTCATTATGGGTTCCCTTCGTATATCGCGGTTACATGCCTTTTGGAATTAAACTCTGCAAAAAAAACTTAATCTCTGGTTGCTGGGTTATCAAGTGCCACGCCAACATAAGCAGGTTGAATCATCTGTTTTGTGAGGTTCGGATCCGTGCGGTTTGGATCAAAAGCCGTCAATGAATAATCAGGGAGTATCGTTCCTCCCACTATGTCAAAATCTGGCTTGCTACTTGAGGGGAGTGTCGCAGGGATCGATTCCAATATTCTTGCATTGACTTTGGGCGGTAATGGAACGTCTCTTTTGACTAGAGTGACATTGGGATCAAAGACCTTACCTATACCACCTGATCTTGATGCCTTGAGGTCTGCGATAGCGTCCATTTGCAAACCTGTGAGTCGCTGCATGGCAAGCTTTCGGCTCTGGTCCCCTGTTTGTCCTTCTAATGCACGTGTGTTATAGAGTGAATCCACAAGGTCTGGATCAAATACCTGTATCATCTCACGGTAGGTTTTATCTTGTAAACGAGCTTCATAACGGGCAAGGGTTGCACCATCTCGTTGAATTTCTGTCTCTAACTCTTCTTCTGAAACTGTTTGTTGAGGCACACCAATGGTATCATCAGGTGTCTGAATATTATGTCCATACATATCCAGAATTCTAGGCGAGACATCTAAAATATCCACGGCAGACTCTGCTTCCCTTACAAAATGTGGATTACTTTGCAAGGTGGGCTCAATCCCCCCATGAGAACCCGACCAACGAGTCTGTGCTTGCAGTGTTGGCATTACTGTGGCTACCCCTGCAAATAAGAGCAAGGAAGTCATCGTTAAGTTCTTGTACTTCATAGCATTCCTCTATATTACCAACTACAGTCGCATGATTTTTCTGCTTTTGCGCCCTTTCTTAATCAGTGAATTGCATTGGCTTCATGATCAAGCGAGTTGATTTCTTCGTCTAAGAGCTCTTGCTGTGTCTTGTAGGTTTTTTGAGAACCATCGACATCCGCAAAGTCTTCATATAGACTTTCCTCTGGACGTTGAACCATCATCCGAGTAGCAAAAGGCCCATTCCAAAAGGCATAATCCTCAATGTAAATGGCTTCCATGTTCGCTTTTTTCGGTCTCATGACCACTTCACCTGTTTTTTTATCGACTGCGTACAGTTCGAGAGCCGTTTCAGCGGCAACCTTTTCATTGTTGTAGAAAAATGCATCAAGGCGTGAACGCTTTAATCCAAAAATATCCACGGATACATACACAATGTAGTCCACTTTATTATCTTGTGGTGTCGACACTCTTACACCATTTAAAATCAAATAGTTACGAACTTGCCCCATGAGGTAAGATGCATCGGACTTAGGAACGGCAAGCATCTGGTAATCACCTAAGCCACGATAAACCAAATCAACCCCAACACTGCGGTTAAGCCCCTTAGTTTGTTGTTTCTGACCACTTGCTGCCACTTGTTGTTGCATCCCCTCACTTTTGCTATTGGCATTGCTATCTTCTTTACCATTGCTAGAAGCATTTTGTTTACCTTCTTGATTTTGTTTGCCAGTAGAAGTATTTTTAGCATTGCTACTACCCGTCCCATTTCGTGTCCCAGTGGAATTGTCGGTATTGGTACTGGACATTGTGCCTTTTCCAGAAGAGCTACTTGTACCTGTATTTGAGCTTTTTTGTGTTCCTGATTGTGTATCAGTACTCGCATTGGTTGTGCTTTTTACTGTACTGGCATCGGTCGATTGAATATTGGTGCTGGCATCCGTTGCCACGGTTGTTTTACCTGCCCCTATATTTTGGTTAACGGTATAAGCATCCGTGGTTTGGGTATTCGTAGATGCTTGACCGCTTACCGTAGTTGTGCCTGCCCCAATATTTTGATTAACGGTATAGGCATCCGTCGTTTGAGTATTTGTGGATGCTGGGCTAGTTACCGTGGTCGTTCCTGCCCCTACGTTTTGGTTAACGGTATATGGATCAGTCGTCTGAGTGGTGGTGGTTGCGCCTGTTACTGTAGTTGTTTTGCTAGTTGGGTATATGGTTGAAGCAGTAGAGGCATCCGTCGCTTGGATGGTTGATGTTGCTCCAACTTGTGTTGTTGTCGTGTTAGCTGGGTATAGGGTCGAAACAGTAGAAGCATCCGTTGCTTGAATGGTTGATGTCGCCCCGACCTGTGTTGTTGTCGTGTTAGTTGGGTATAGAGTCGAAACAGTGGAAGCATCGGTCGATTGTGTGCTATTGGTAGCGCCAATTTGACTAGTTGTTTTATTAGGGGAGTATTCCTGAGTGCTGTTTACTGCTCCTCGATTCATCAACGATGAGTTTTCTCCAGTAGAAGAATCCGATGTGTTCGTATTTTGTGTCGAGGAACTGGCACTCGTACCATTGCTAACATTCATTCCAGTAGAACTCTCAGTACTCGTGGATGTTCCTATGGAATTCATTTCGTCACTACTGGTCACGATTCCTGTTGTCGCGGTCATACCACTAGATGCGGTTGTTGTATTGGCGGCTTGAGTTCCACTTGAACGGTTAATCAGGTCAAACACTTGAAAAGCTGTCGCACTACTCGTCACAGGAGAAATAACAGAGGCAGCAGAAAATACACCATTAAGAACACTTCTACCCCCCACTATCTGACCACCACCTTCATCACTAATAAAATCAAATACTAAGGCAACAGTTTTTCCCTTTAATGGGGTCACATCAATTTTTTTGAGCGTGGCTCGTGCACTGGATGCAATCAAACGCTGTTCAGTTGCAAACCGCTTTCCACCCCCATGCCCTGGTATCCCTGTGAGTGTTCCGCACCCCGTTGTTGTGATTACAAACAAACAAGCCGTTGCCAAGCATAAAAGGCGTTTTGGTAATGAAGTGGTGTTTTGTGCGCGCGAAGAAAAATTGGTTGTCCTGAGCGTGTTCATATAGTGTCGTCCCCGTGTAAATTCTTAATGTACATGCGCATTCGAACTGCGCATAAGCATTTGTTTGTGTTTGTGTTTGTGTAAAAATTGTATCACAAAGAGTATGGGTATTCCCCATTTATTGGAGTATTTTTTGAGTTTTTTTAATTGGCGCAATAGCTTTTACCCCCATAGCAGGGGTAAAGCAACATCTGTAAAAAACACTTAATTTTTCCGACTTTCAATAATTTGAGTAACTTCCACCTGTGTTTTTATCAGGCTCTTAGCGATGAACTCCGTAAATGGCATGAGGTTTCCCTCATCGGCTGCTTTGAGGGCGAGAAGGTAATCAGGGCGATCCTCAAGATGGATAACGGCTGGAAAATAGCCTTGCTGGATAAGAATTAAGTTCATCAGTATGCGAGCACCTCTACCGTTACCATCGTCAAATGGATGAATCCGCACCATGTTGTAGTGTGCGCAGGCGGCTATCTGGACGGCGTGGATATGGTTTTTGATCGCTTGTTTTATCCAAGACACGAGTTCATCCATCTGGCTTGGTACATGGATAGGCTCTATATACCAGTGAATAGAGCCGTCGGGTTGTATCACATGATTGGGGTCACGTTTGTATTGACCAGGATAAACGGGCTTTTGAACACGATTCCCAAATTCATCACGAGCTTCTGTGAATTTAACTCCATCGAGCAGTAAAGCATTTATTTGTTTAATAAAACCTTCTGAAAGTTCGCGAGTTTGCCCGACAAAATCGAACAAGAAATCAATCGCTTCCCCATGGCTTTTAGCATCGGCATAGTCTTTGAAGGGCTTTTGCCCCACAGTAATCCCTTCGGCGAGTAAAAAATGAGTCTCTCCTCTGGTTAAGGTACTTCCCTCAATAGCATTGGAATGGTATGTCCAGTCAGTACGAAGCTTCTGAACAATGCTTTGCCAGAGAAACGGATCGAGTGCTTTTTGGGTATTGATTTGTGCCTGCACGGTATCAATGGTGTCAAACAGTGGTTTTAGCTCCTCAAAGGCTTCAGGGTAATCTTTGAGCTTGCTCATGGGCTTCATGGGGGCGTTTTCTGGAGATGGTGGCATGTTGAGTGGCATAATAACAATAAGTTAACTTAACAAATGAGACAATGTACTGGCAAATTATACGCATAGGCGGTCAATAATCCAATCATTTTGGATAATATCGTTTTTTATGGTTTTCATTTGAAAAACTGAACTATCAAAATAATCAAGGAAAACACCATTTCTTGCATATTAGAATCAAAGCGAATCCAAAACAGTAAAACGAAAAAGGCTACCACGACACAAAAAATCGATTTGTCTGTGAAATTCATATAATTTCCTTATGTTATCAATAAATATAGGGTAGTTATACCGCTGAAAACTGGCTCTAAAAAATTGTTTACTTGTTTGCGATATGTGCTTGTAGCTTGTATTCTGATTTTTTGAGCAAAAAAACGACATTGGACACGTGTCCAAGATTTTTGCCAACTCTGGCATTCCCCCATACAGGTTTTCGTGAGAGAAAAAAGCTGGACGCAAGTTTAAAACTTGCGCCATGCCTCATACCATCTAGCCAGTTGTTCATCATCGAACCAGAGGGATGAGTCCATATAATTGGTGAAGATGGAATATTTTTGGTTTTTGAAGTGGTTGGTACGGGGATTGACCACTTCCGTGAGGAACTCCTGTGCGATGTGGTCAAAGGCAAGATATATCAGGGCATTGACTTCGAGGCGTGCATCTGCGCCATAGCTCCAGTAGAACTCATCAACCAAGTCATAAGGCTCTATCTGGTAGGCATCCATGAGGCGGATGAGAAAATCCGCATCGAGCCAACCACAATCAAGTAATGCTGAAACCAGTGTGCGTGTATCCATAAGAAAAAGGGTAAGAAATAAAGCACCACGGTTTTCACCGCCCCCTTAAAAAGCCCGTCAAGGTGGAGACTTTGTACGACCTTGATCGGGCTTTGGGGGGCGGTATGTTTGTGGGGATTTATTCCACCCTTTTTCGCTTACACGCACGACTTTGAGGTGGTTTTGAGTGGGGTTTGAAACTCCCTGATTCCGCACGAGACCACGCCCTCACGGGTAATTTAGCAGGCTTTAGAGATTGCCACATAGAACCCGATTGGCTTTTGATCTACAAAAAAGTGGAAAGCCCTGAGCGTTTGTTATTGTTGCACATGACAGGGACGCATTCAGACTTGTTTTAGCACAAGAAAAACCCCCGAGACGAGCTCGGGGATATTCAAACGCTCAAAAGCCAAGATCGAACTGAACAGGTATTTCAGCTGATGGTGTGCTTTTTGGGCGTTCGTGGTGATCGCTTTGATGGGTATGGATATTGGAATTGGTTTTTGTATTGGGTATTGTTTTTATTGTTGTATTTACCTCGTCTCCTCCGTCATCCGTACCACCCTCCCCATTCAAGAACTTTTTCATCTTCTCAAGCATTTCCATTGATCGGAATTTACTGTCCCAATCAAAGAGATAATGGGCTGGTGTGTACCACACTTCCCTATATTCATTGGCTATAGTGTCCCCTACGATAATACGAGCGGGGATCATCCAGAAATAGAGCTGGATATAGCACATAAGGCACGCAAGCCTATCTATATCCCTGCACTCGACCCAGAGCTTCACGTGTGGTGACCACCCGTGGTCGATCATGACGGACGCAAAGGCAAGAACCATACCCCCTGAGCCACACGTGGGCTCAGAGAGCGTGATAAATGGCTTTTTCTTTACCAGTTCATCATCATAGGTGACGCTCGCCATCATGTATGACAGCACGTAAGGCGTGAAGAACTGACCACTGCGGTCATTGCCGAGTCCCAATGACATGAACAGTGAACCCAGTACATCACTGGGCTTTTCCTCATCATAAAGCAATTCCAGCATACCAAAAAGTTGGGCAATTTTTTGTAGTTCTTCTTTTTGGTACTTCGCTACGATGCGCAAGTACTCTTGTTCGAGGCTATCCACCATGCACACCGTATTGTGCAAGGCAATGGCAGATAGAGTAATAAAGTCCACAAACACCTCATAACGGTGTTTGTGTGGGGCAAGCGAATTGAAAACATGGGTAAAGTCTGAAAGACTGGGACGAGACGACATAAAACCTCCATAATTCCAGCCATTCACTATTGAAGGGCTGGAATATAGGGGCTTATGGGTCATATGCCGCCTGAGACTATAGGCAAGACGTTCATTTTGTCAAAAAATGCTATGAAATTCGTGTTTTGGTACAATGAGGTCATTCAACTTCTGAGAATGTTTTATGATGAACTTCATCAAAAATCAAAAATGGCTGGTGTGGTTATTTTTGGTGTTGCCGATAGCTACACTTTCTATATTTTCCAAAAATAAAACTGACTTTGCGAGTGAGCCACTAGAGACAGTGATTCGTATGGCATTCATTAACTATTTATACCTTGCTATTCCAATAGTTATTGGGGTAGTTTTGTTTTTAAGATTCAGAAACCATAGAAAAGTTTGTATTCTTAATTTGGTAGCAATAATAATTTGGCAATTCTATTTAGCCATCTATATTTCAACATCAACAGATCCTAAGGCTGGTGTTTTTTGGATGTTTTATTACCCAGTCTGTTTTGTAATTTGTATTTTTATTTCATTTGTTTACTGGATTAATCTTAGACTCAGTTCTATGAGAAAGGAAAAGTAAAATGCCCTATTCAGTTACAATTCATGTCGCCGCTCCTGGTACACCGTTGAATGATGGCACAGCGTCTCAAGTTGGTCACATGTGGTATTCCATTTCTGATGGAAATGGTGGTAACCCTGATTATAGCTATGGTTTTGCCCCTAAAAATGGTTGGCCTTATGAAAAAGGTCAAGTAAGTACACATGACACAGAACACTATTTAAATCCTCGCTATGAACGAACGCTCGAGATTACCAAAGAACAGTATGATAAATTACATGAGTTTGGTGAAGCTGCTGTAAATAACACCAATAAACAATTTGATCTATTTTATAAAGGCGTAAACAATAGCTGTATTGATTTCACTTGGAATGCCCTCAATCATGCAGGACTGCATACCAAAGAATGGGACGTACCCAGTAAAAAACTCTACAACTTGCCTGAATTTGATGGTTGGGTTAAACCGTTAGATAATATCTATTTTATAGACAATATCACACCACCATTTCCCAATAGCCCCCTCAATGATCGAGTTATTCGTGACATGCCCGACCAGAACATACTACACAAGCTAATCAGCGAAAACGACACGCCTGAAAATCAACAAGGTGTAACCCTTTCACAAAACACCCCTACTGTCAGTGATGATCCTGAATTTGATGCCCTGTATGAAGCGAGTATCTCGGGTGATTATGATCAGATGACTCGTGCCATGCAAGGGGTTGTCAATTCTGAATTTGGTCAGAACTTTCTCGCTGAGACCAATGCTGAAGTGGCGCGTTTGGCAGAGGTGGCACGTGTTGAGGCTGAAGCTCAGAGGGTTGCATTTGCTGAACAATTACGAGCAATGGAAGAACAACAAGCCGCTATAGCTGCCCAGCAACAGACCATTCAAGTGGCTGAAGCCCCTACTAGTCGAAGTTATGAGCGTTCACTTTGATGATCTTCGCCACAAAAACCTTTAGAAACAACCACCAATGAATGAAACGGATTTAAAAGAAGCAAAAGAAGCGACTAAACGACTTGCCGTTATTGCTAATCAGATCGAAGCACGCCTTGAACAAACAGGTAAACGTCAAGAACAGATCGCCAATGCCATGGCTAAAACGGCAATGGACGCTGACCGTTCACAAGATGAGCGTCTGAAACGGCTAGATATTGAATTACAACAGAAAATTGAGCTCTATATAAAAGAAGCCTTCATTGCACAAAGACAGTTTATTGATACAGAGTTTGAGTCCTCGCTCGATAAAATCCGTCAACTCAATAGCTTCATCAACGATGAACGCCTCAAAACCTCAAAAATGGCTGGGTTGATGACATGGAAAGCGGTTGTAGGGATAGGCATAGCTTATACCATCACCTTACTGGGACTGGGTGGAACATATTGGTACTTCTCAAGCGAAGTCAAAAAGGCAAAGCTCAACGCAGAGGTGGTGCAGGCTTGGCAATTAGTCGAGCCGACCGTATGCGGGAATGATCCTTGCTTCCAACTCAATAAAAATGCGAGAAAATGGGGCAATGGAAAATACGTAGTGATTAAGAAGGCGGATTGATTTCGGATGGTTAGAACACACTCGAAGTAGCCTTTTGAGAGGATCAATACCGTTATGACGGTTATGCTTCATTTTCTAAAGTCTTGGCGATCATCGGTATGATTTTGACCCATGTTTCACCTGCTCGATCTATCGCCTCGGGGATGGTGTAATCCATCTCTGCCAGCCAATCCGCGCGATTGAGCACTAAAGCAACGGCAACTTGTTCACCTGTGGACTGCGCTCACCATGCAGAGTGTCCGCCCCGTTTCGCATCACGAGCCTTACTGAGAAGATGGTTGTATTCTTGAGAATTCATGATTAAATTGATGAGTTGATAAAACCTCCATAATTCCAGCCATTCACTATTGAAGAGCTGGAATATAGGGGCTAAGCCCTCAAACGCTGACGGTTTTCGGCGATGGTGCTCAAAATCGATTGCTGCGTTGCGACTCGGATAGGGTACTGCCTAAATAGGTTCGGTAATTGCTCGGTTTTCTCTATCAGATCATCGATGATGAGTGATGCCTTGATAGAGGGTAAGCCTGCACCCTTGGCAAGTCTCAACAGGTGCTCCCGTGATGGGTGCAGTGTCTCCCCAGCAATATCCATCTGATGATGTCCTGCCATACCCGTGCTAAAGGTGAGATCATACACAGGGGCTAGCTGCCACTGATAGCGTTCATTCATCAGGTACGCAAAATTCTTGGTATGATCATCCCGATTGTTTAAGAGTACATTCAGGACGCACCGTACAAAGGCTTTTTCCACCTCTGCCTCGCTGTGTGTCATCAAACGAGTCATGCGTAAAAACGTCTCATAACTGGCGTTGGGAATTCGGTAGTCTGCGTGTATAGCCCCAGAAAGGCTGTGCATTGGAATCCGTACATCTCCCACACGATCAAATCGCTTGATAGCCAATGCAGCGGTATTGTCAAAGGGGATATACGCCCACGGGGGTACATCGCAGCCACATAGACTCGCCATTTCAAGATAGGTCGCCTCGATGGCACACACTTCGGGGTGTTCGTTTTGGGCAGGAAATTTAATAAGCCAAGGTGTAGCATTCGCAAATGCGATCGTGCTCATCTGCCGTGAATAGGGGTCATAATAGGCATAAGCTTTGGGGCGTGCGCCTTGTGGAGAGCCACCCATAATAGCTAATGTATTGAGTACATTCGTATCTTGGTCTTTTTGTACGGCTTCCATCGCATGGGCTAGCTCTGTGAGCCCAAGTGCCACAATGGGCTCTTGGATGCCAACGGGCTCATACGTGAACGCCCCACTGGTTTGCTCGCCTAAGAAAGCCAGTCGTTCTAAAGGATGAATCTGGTGTGGATTACGACCATCTTGTTTTTTAAAGTACCGATCCATAAGGAGCATTCCCCAACCATCTGGCAGGCTATCGGAAAATAACCCAGGTAAGTGCCATTGATGTGCAGGAAAACCGCGGTATGTCTCTTGAGTCAGAGCTAAGTAACGTGGAGAAAACTCGATATTTCTTTGAATCGCTTCTGGGGAATATTCAAATAGTGTTTGCCTTGCATCTGCCATGAGCGTTCCCAGCCGCCATCTTTGGTCAAAAGCACAGGCGTACACATGGATCGTATAAATAGGTGATGACATAAGATAAGGATATTAAAGAGGTACTTTTTTGTGCCGAGCCCGCTTACGATGAGAAAGCCGATGACTTTTTTCTAAGTCCGCAATCGTGGGGGCAATGGTCAAAGATAATATATTGAGTTCTTCCACCCTGCCCAGAGCCATCACAACACGGATAAAATTTGACAGTGTGGCATTCTCGCCCTGCTCGAGCCGTTGGAGCGTCGCAACCCCTATGCCTGCTTTGGTCGCCAGTTGTGATTGCGTCAAATTCTGAGCAATTCGTCTTGCTGCAAGACGTTTGCCTAGCTCAACTTTGATTTCGGGTTCTGTAGAAAAGGTAAAGTCCATATTTTTATTATATCATATTTGATAAATAATCAAACTATTATGTATTTAATAAATCATATATGAATTATAAATAATTTACAGTGGTAAGTATTTTACCTTCATCAGCGGTCGCTTGGATGGTTTTACAGGCGGTAACTCTGTTCTGCGTCGCAAAGAACGACTATCATAATAGGGCACAACATTAAATAGGAGTGGGCGTTTGTTGGCAAACAAGTACAACACTTGATTGTCAGGCATAGCACGAAGGGCTGCTGGTGTCATCACGGCTTCTCTTTCCATGCGTACATGTCCAATAGCATCAATATGTTCTCGATGTGTATCCCCAATGGTACGAGCAAGTAGGGTGGCTGTGTCGATATCCATACCAGGGAAAAACAAACGACTGGCGATACCACCATTCAAAATCGTGTTTGCCCCTCCTCTACCGTAACGTTCTTCCAGTTGGCTAACGCTCTGTAAGACAATGGATAGGGATATTCGTCTCTGGCGCGTGGTGGTGATAATCGCGGGAAAATCAGGAATCCGTAAATGACCAAACTCATCAAGCAAGAAGTAAATTGGCAGGCTTTTTTTATCAAATGAAGCATTATCTAAGCAATAATGAAACAGTTGGGTATAAAACAGGCTGGCTAAAAAGGCATAATAGGAAATACGATTTTGAGGGAAAATCAAAAACAAAGCGATTTTTTCTTGGCGAAGTCTTTCAAAATCAAACGTATTTTCTGCAGTAAGGCCAGCAATATCAGGATCGGAAAGTGTCACTAATGCACTTTTTGCCTGAGAAATAATTCCCTGCATCGTCTTATCACTCTGGGCGATAAAACCCTTAAAGGCTTGATATGTTTGTTCATCTGGGCAATTGGCTGCTACAAATGGCACCAGTGCTGAACCATCTCCAAAGCTATTGAGTAAATGTTGAAGGTTTGCCAAATTCGCGTATTGGTCGCTCTCCACGTGTTCTTTTAAGCACTTGATCAGGATACTGATAATCTCTTGTGCTCCAGTCGCCCAAAATGGATCAGTTTGCCCGCCCTGCCCCTGAGTTTTGATCAGAATATGGGCAATCTCCTGCATCTCGGGAAAGGTCTCGGCTCGAGATAAGGGATTGTAGCCAATACTGCCTATGAGGTCGCTCGGGTCGAGTTTGAGTACGGTATAGCCCCGTTTTTTGAGGTCTCCTGATGTTTTTTCATATAACGTGCCTGACGGGTCGGTTGCGACGATGGAACACCCGTCTAGGGTTAACAGATTGGGAATAATGAATGATGAGGTCTTCCCTGCCCCAGTCGAAGCAATCATGGCACAATTTCGGCAGCTATCTTCTTGTGACAGCCTTGCATCGTAGCCGTCTAGTAATAACCCTTGATGACGAGACGACAATAGGTTATTACGCTCTTTAGCGTCCAAAAATCGCCCTGTGTTTTCTGTGCGTATCTGCTTATCACGCCACCAGACATATAAAGAGCGGGCTAATACCGCGCGCTCTACCCACTTTTTGCCCAACACTTTTCGCCTCCATGACCGTCATGGCAAGATTGCCAAAACGGCAAAAACCACGATTCACAAGAATAACACGGATACCGCTCATTGCAAAAACATAGTATTTAGATATTATTATATTTTAATATTAAAATAGGAAAACAAGTTATCAACACATATTATCGTTGATAATCCATATCATATTTCCTCTCTTGAGGTGATTGGTTCAACGTTACCAAGAACTCATTCATATCTTTAAAGCCCGCATACAATCGGCTTCTGTCTTCAACCACCATATTCGGCGTTGCTTGCAAGGCTTCGAGTGCCCGCTTCCCTGCTGCATCATGGTCGAGGTATGCATACGCCTTGTTGATAGCATTTTGAGTGAGAAAACCCTGCACCGCTGTTAACAAAGCAACTGAATGCATCACAATGACGCTCGACTCAACGCGCTCACGTCCATAATATGCCAAAACCGATAAAAAATCATACATTCCCTCAAAGACCGCCACGGACTCTGACTGGGCACATTCCTTTTCACCAGCAAAAAGACTATAGTCTTTCTTTCCAAGTGTCCCTTTAAAATATGGATTACGTACCTCATAGCCTCCTGATTGGTTTTTAACCGCTAAAGCTTTATAGTGTTTGTCCTCTCTGTGATAATGTACTTCTTGTAAGTAGAGCCTTGCCAAGGCTAAAGGGATCTTGCGCTTATCGAGATAACCAATCAATTCAATATCTTCTATGGCGGTACATCGTTCAATACTCATTGCTGGATGTTTCGCTAGTGTCTGCCTCGTCTTTTGTGCTGATTTTGTATAGGTGTTAAAAGTGCTTTGCACCCCATGGGTGGTACTCTCAAGAATGCTAAGAATACGGGGTATATCGGCGGTATGGTGTAAATATCCCACAAAATCAATAATATTTCCTCCTACTCCTATACCAAAGTCATACCATATATTACGGACAATATCAACTTTAAAGGATGGCGTTCGCTCATCTGGATGCAATGGGCTTTTGAACCATGCTTCCTGTTGGTATATGCGCGTTGGTGTGTGCCCTATCCTTTGGATATAGTCACAGAGTGATATTGCTTTTGCCTGATGGGTGTTCATATCTCATGGATTAATAAATATTTCCTGATTCGGTAGCCAAATATCCGTATCAGGAAGCCAGAGGCTTCAACGCTCAAAATCATCGTCACGGTCTTTTTTGGGATGATTGCCTTTTGGTTTTTCCTTGTCTTGTTGAAAGGCTTTCTTTTTCTCAAGGACTTCTCGAAGTAAACGACCACGACGTTCAAGCTCTGACTCGATTTCTTCCTCTTGTGTCGGCTCTTGGTGCGGTTTTTTGTCGTCTGTTCTCTCAATACCATCCCCTAGAGAAAACGCCCTGCTTTTTACTCGAGTTTTTTCCCGCTCCTTTGGCTTAACTGGTTGCTCAGTGAATGGATTTAATGCCTCTTTCATCTTTTCGAAAGGTCGCCATAGGCTCGGTTCATGACTGAATCGCTGTTGCATCTGTTCATAATGTTTTTGAACCCCGAGCGTATCAAAGCGGTGGCGTCGTTCCGTGCCGTTCGCTTCAAACACCACGACCCCAAGCGATTTACCCCGTATGTATATTCGATACCCTGCTTTTGTAAAGAGTCTTCCGAGCTCTTCCATACTTTGTGCTTGTTCGAAAATCTGATGGATATCTTGTTTCAATTGCTCTTTTTGACTCATCTTGCCACGGTGTGCCTTCAGTGCTTGTTCCTTTTCTTTGGTTTTAAGGCGTTCTGGTGAGCGATCTTCTCGATCATAGATGCGTTCTTGGGCAAGATGGGGGTATTTTTCTAGCGTGAATCGCTCGACTTCTTTTTGTATCTCTGAAAACTCCTGTTTAGATAGCCGCACAGGTTCGCGTTTTTGGACTTCATTGGCGGAGATCATCAGGTGCAAGTGAATATGGTGGGTATCTCGATGCACAACCCCATACGCCATCTGATTGGGTGCTCTTCTTTGTAAGTATTCTTGACCGATATCTGCTAATGCCCGAAATAAATCATCATCTTCCATCTCATATCCTGATGATAGGCTTAATATCTCATGATATAAAACATTGCCGTTTTTGCGTTCCTTGAGCCGCTTGGCATTGCCTTCAAATAGCTCTAGCAATTCTTCCTCACTCATGCGCTCATCACCGTAGCAATTATGCCAGAGCACCGCTTTACCATCCTCCTCCTTAATACCTCGGTTCATGTACCTCATCAGCCTTGCAAAAGGTGAGGCTTTTTTGCGTTTGCTCGTGCTCGTACTCGTACTGCTTCCTGAATTGGCTTTTCTTGAAAGACTTTTGATAATCATGGTGTCACTGCATTTTTTAAAAATATTGGGTTATTTGCGGTAAGATAAGATCAGATACGGTTATTTTCATCAACTTTAGAGCATTTTGGTTCAAAAGGCTTACGCACAAACGTGGTTATCTCCTCATCTAAGCGACGAAGTTGCAAACGGACTTCCTCATGATCCAGAAAATAGCGCATTTCATTTGAATAGCGTGCTAATTGGTTGAGATTATTGCCTATGCCTCGCAAGACGTGCAGCAGGCTATCGAGCCTTTCTTCGAGGTATGGGGGAATAATAGGTTCGTTTTCAATATACGCTATGGCACATGCTTTGAAGTGGGTGGTGGTTCGTTGTCCATGTGCTTTTGCATCATGCTCTAGGGCGCGAAACTCCTCTGGAGTCAGTGTCACATTGACCCGCTTAAAGCCTTGGGCTTTTTGCTGGGCATGGTGGGCTTTTTTGTAGGATGAGAGCTCTTCTTTGTTCATGATGCGGTTCCTTTTTTTTGGGGTGGGATGATTCTCAAGAAGGGAGGCTTGCCTTCCTTTTTGAGCGGGAGTTTGCCAAGAGGAAGTCACCTCTTGGCGAGTGGGTATCGAAAGGGGGTGCGATAACCCCCTTCGCAAGTTGGCAATTGCGAGGAGTATTCCGAGCAGTTATCGGGTGATTTTTGACCGATTTTATCGGGCACAAAATCTCCCGTAACGGAATTGCAAACTTGCCCTCCATCCTACACTCACAATATCTCAGTATATCAGCATTCAGGAAAAGTTCAAGCAGAAGAAAAATTCTGCGTCGACAAGCTGCCATTTTTACCCGATCAAATACTTTATGCCGAAAGTTTTTTGCGCTGCAATATAATTTTGCTGGTGAAAGAGAAAAAGTTCTGACGTGCAATTATTGAACCATATATGCACTTTTCTATACAAAAGTCACTTGTTTTTAATGCCTTTTTGGAGACACGAAAAATGCGTTTGATTTATGGCTATTTACGGCTATAATTATGGCTATGCTCAATATCAAGACCATTCACATTACTCCTGCCATCCTCGCACTCATATCACAGATTGATGAGTTTAAGGGTGCGTGGCGGGCGTTGGGGACGCTTGCCCCTGATAGGCTTCTTGCCCTTCGCCGTGTGGCGACGGTAGAGAGTGTGGCATCCTCAACCCGTATAGAGGGGAGCAAGCTCAGTAATGCAGAGGTTCATACTTTACTGGGGAAACTCAAGATCAAACAGTTTACCACTCGTGATGAACAGGAAGTTGCAGGGTATGCGGAAGTCATGGAGCTTCTTTTCTCATCATGGGAACATATCCCATTCAATGAAAGCCACATAGAACAACTTCACCGAGATTTACTCATTTACAGCACAAAAGACGAACACCATAGAGGGAAGTATAAAACCACCTCAAATAGTGTGGCAGCTTTTGATACTGAAGGAAGACAGATTGCCATTGTCTTTGAGACAGCCACACCATTTAACACCCCTCGCCTCATGCAAGAGCTGATCGAATGGGTACGATATACCAGAGACAATAAAGAGCTTCACCCATTACTCATAGTAGCAGTTTTTGTGGTGGTTTTCCTTGAGATACACCCCTTTCAAGATGGTAATGGGAGGCTTTCCCGTATCCTAACGACTCTTCTGATGCTCCAGTTTGGCTATGCCTATGTACCCTATAGTTCCTTAGAAAGCATAATAGAACAGAATAAACAAAGCTATTATCTTTCCCTCCGCCAGACACAGGGCACGATCCGTACAGAAAGCCCGAACTGGCAACCGTGGATTACATTCTTTCTCCAGTCTCTCGCCAGTCAAGTCAAACGTCTTGGTGAAAAGGTAGAGCGTGAAAAACTCCTGTACACATCCCTTGCCCCTTTATCCGAAATGCTCATCACGCTCGCCCAAGAGCATGAAAAGATCACAATAGCATTCGTAGAAAAACAAACTCAAGCCAAGCGTGCAACGATAAAACTCCATATTGCGAAACTTGTACAGGATGGACACCTTGCTCAACATGGAAAGGGTCGGGGAACTTGGTACAGCCTGACATGAGGAAAACCCGCTTATGAGCAAAAAACCGATCTTATGAAATTTTTTCCTCTTACCGACTGAGAATCCTATAATTTTCATGCCTAAGCAACTAATTGAATCTTTCATTACCGTTGTTCTAGATGTTTTCATATTAAAATATTTTAATATTAAAATATCAATATATCATCCAGAGCGGGCAACGGGACTCGAACCCGCACGCTGGGATGGTGTCCCTCGAGCTTTGAAGACTCGTGTGCTACCAATTACACTATACCCGCATAATCGTATTTTACGGTTTTTCAACACTACAATACAACTTATCCAATCATATCGCACATATTATGACAAAAGGTAAAAATGCTGCTGGGACGCTCAAACAATTGGCGATCCCTCTGCAAGGATTTATTCAGTCGTGGGGGGGTGGTCGAAAAATTAATCGTTTTCACCCTGACAGCCCGAATGCTCTTTCCCCTGCCCTACAGCTCGCCTTTTTACGAGGTGAAGCAACTTTGCGATTACATTTTTTTAACCACGTTATCCAAAAGCTCCCCCATCAACCAACCGAAGACCAACAACTCAGCTTATGGAAAGACTTAATCGCCCATAATGGCGACTTGATCGACTGGGTGCAACGACTGGGTATCGCACATGCGCTGCGACGGGAAGTGATGTTGGGTGAAGACCTACAAAACCAACATTATGAATTGTTTTGTATTTTTATTGATGCCCTCGTACAGGTTCATCATGATGAACCCAGTAAACAAGCGACGTTGTTGACACTCGCAATAGATGAGTTTTGCTTTCACGGCTTTAAAAAACAATTCCCGAAGTTTAGCAAAACGTTACAAAACCCTGCCAATGTCGTCAATACAGCCAATTTGACCTTATTGCGAGCCAGCTTGACACACAAACTGAGAAAACACTTGCAAGAAAAAGTGGAAATTAAAGAATCTTTTGATCAAAGTGAAGATATGGTCGTATTCTCAATTAGTTACCGAACCCCAACAAAACCGCAATATCAAACTTGGGTGACAACCCAAAAGCCCCGATTAAAGCTGGCTAGAATACACGCTTATGAACTGGCTTTTGAGCGATTGCAAGGGATTGAACTACCTGAGTAACCCCTCACCACGGTACAAACAAAAAACTCCGTCATTGCGGAGTTTAGGGGTATTTTAGGCGCATCGACCCTGAGCTTTTTACTCAAAAATCATCGGCTTACTGGGTCGATGTTTCAGCTTTTTTATCTGCCTTGTTGGATAAGTAGCTCGATTCTTGGTGATAAATCCGATGGGATATTCGCATTATTCATAAGTTCTCAGAGGTATTTTAGTGTTCTTGGATTTTTTAAAAGTTTTTCGTTTTTTTCTACATTTTCCACATAAATATAAGCTTTTTGGATGAACTCTTGATTCGCTGTTTCTCTTTTTTTTGCATATAAGTTTCCTTCTTGATTCGCCACTAATAATGCCAAATTATCCACATGTTCATTACTCCAATCTAAGGCTTTGTACTTAGCTCCTAGATCCCCAATTTCTTTTCCAAATAGGGTCAGAGCATTGATAGACATATCGCATAGTTTTTTTGCAATATTGCACGGTTGCTTTTCGAATACTGCTGCCACCGCATCTGTATATTTTGCTGTTGTCAGTGGATTGGTTTTATCGTAGCCTGCGGTCGCAAATAAGCGCTCAGATTCTTTATCCAGTTCTTGCAAAATTTTATTATTTTCTAATGTTCTTATTGTTCTAATATATTTTATCAAAGTGCTTTGGTTAATAAAACCTCTCGTTAATTCAATCGCTTTCTTTTGTTGGTCCAATGACAGTTTAGAGATATCAACAAACTTCATGTCAACTTGTTTGCCATCAACTAATGCGGTGCCCAGCAGTTCATTCATTTTGACCATTGTTTCTATATCAAATGTACTGTTTTCAGCCCTTTGATTCGCCGTTTGTATATCTTCATCAATCTTCTTTTCTGTTTGATTCGCTGTTTGTAACTCATACTCTTTCACCTTTATTTTATCTGCTCTTGAAAGCCCATTGATCACTTCATCTTTTTTTGGCCCTTCCAACTTCATCAGATCTGCAAAAGTCATCGTTAATCCATCCTTCAAAGTAACCTCTTGTCAATACCCTTTTGTCGATGGAGTACTAGCGGAGGTGTGCGAAGTGTCTGAAGTTGCTTGAGAAAAAGCTTGCTGGTGAAAAGAAAAAGTCAAGAAAACGGCTACACACAAAGCGGATACTTTGAGTGGGCTGGAGATATAGGCTAAGCCAGAGAATTTAAAAGTGCGACCAGAAAATGAATTTCAATTCATATACAAATGACGATTGCTTGAAAAATCCAATAAAAATCACAGAGCCTTTATCGACTGGATCAACATGATGAGTGTGCCTGCTGGCAAGTGGCTTTGGCAATTTTATGAGTTTTGATCGATCGGACGATGCTTGTATGATGCGGTGACCAACCGCAAATTTCGACAACCGTATGATAAATCCTCTAAAGCCACTTCCCATTTGCGAAACCACTGGGAAATGTTGACCTCTGCTCTCCCTTGTACGCTCTCCGCCTGATGCCAATCAGGGTGCGCACAAGACAAAAGGGTATGATCTTAGTGTGATTTTCTGTTCAATGCGTTTCAGAAGTTAAACACGCTTAGATTTTAGCATAGACTTTTTTACTTGTGTGTACTTCATGCTTTTTCTTTATGTTTTCCTATTAAAATATTTTAATAGGAAAATGATTTCTTTACCAAACACAGGTCAAGGCACTGAACCATCTGTTTGGCGACTAGTCCCGCTCTGAGGTTCTTTTAAAGGTTCTCGAGTTTTTTGTACACTTCCCCGTCATTTCATTTTCCTATCCTCAAAACGTGAATTTCTAAGACATCATTCTCTATACAAAAGATAATTCGATATTCTCCTGATTTTGCTCGTTTTAAATGAGGGTATCCGCTCAGTTGGATACTTTGAACAGAATCTGGATTTTCTGCTAATTTTTCAATTTTATGGATGATTTGCGAAGCGTGTTTTCTGGGAGTCTTTGAGAGAAACTCATCGGCTTCATCATACAGTTTTATGGTCAGCATTAGCGGTATTTATCAAGGATGCTCTTTGATTTTTCAGCAGAGTGTAACCCTCTGTTTTTTGCTTCTGTGGCGAGCGCTCCTTCTATCAGGTCTTCAAGTACCTCTGGCGACATGATTAAGGTGGTCACACGCCCTCGACGAGTGACCGAGACAACTTCACGTTGTGAACGGTCTATAACCTCCCCGAAAGTGTTCTGGGCTTGAGATGATGAAATGGTTATCATGGCCATATCCTATATAAAAAATGGTTTATATTGTCATTTTAGCTAATTTGACCATGAAAGCAAGTCTTTGGATGCGTTCCTTAGCCCTGACTTCGCCACTCTTTCATCGCTGAATGATGAATACGGAGTATCTGCACTGCGTTATCCTTCACCCGATATATCGCTCTATAATTCTCATGCAGTACCAGCTCACGAGTACCAAAAACACGCCCAGCCTTGCCCATATTTGGAAACTCACCAAGTGCTTGTGTCTTTTTCCGTAACTCTTGAATGAATGTTTTGGCTCGTTCTGGGTTATTTTGGGCGATATAATCGACCATCAACGCAAGATGATTCAGGGCGGTTTGTGTCCACTTAACAATCATATTTTGCAAAGAATTTATTCACTTCATCATCCGATGCAAAATCACCCTTATCTGCCTCCATAATGCCACTATGGATATCTTGTATTTGCCACGATTCTGTATCTATCATGCGCTGTAAGGCATTGATAGTAAGAAAGCTTTTACTTCGGTCTGTGAGTTCTGCGAGCTTCTCCAGTTGTGTAAAAATTGATTCTGGTACTCGAACATTGAGCATTTTTGTCGTAGACATAGTGAGCATACCTATGGGGGATTAGCAATACACTGTATTATATGTATTACAGTGTAAAACGCAACGTTTTTTAAAACTTATTCCAAAATCCCGCGCTAAACCATGCTTTTTAACGTAGCATGATGAATATCTGCTGAACATCTTCTAAAGTCCGTTCACCCAATGGATGAAAGCACACTTTTGCATTTTAAATGATGTTTCAAATAGTTAATTCCAAATGCTATTCCATCGCACGGGATTTGGGTATAGCATAAGCATTTTTACTTGTGAATGCCTCTTGCTTTTAAAAATGTTTTCCTATTAAAATATTTTAATAGGAAAATTGGTTACTTCAAACTGTTCTCTTGTTTCATACATCTTAAAAACATCCCCGCTGCTACTGCATAGTCGCCACGACCTTCAAATTTATCGGGTTCCTCCGAAACAATCACTAAAGCAATTTGTCTGACAATTTCATTGGGATTTTCGATTTCCGTAGGGCTAGAACACGTCTTGCGCCAATCCACATTGGATTGCTCCAACTTTGACAAAACATATCCCCGAAATTCTGCACCGTCTCGTATTTCATAGTCTGCCGCTTTTTGTCCATGCTCCATCCACAACAAAAAGCCAGCAGCTCTTTTATGCATTTCAGGGAAAGAATAATAGGTAAACTCCCCTTTTTTACTTTCTAAACGCCCTTTCGGTTCTGTGTAGTCAGGTTGCATCGGTTGACCGAGTTGCGCGGGTGAAGGTTCTTGTGCATGGATAACCTGTAAGCCACTCACGACGAGATAAAACGCGATGGCTAAATTTTTAAAATGCTTTTCTATTGTTTTCATTGTGAATGATCTCCATTTTGCCTATTTAAATATTTTAATATTTAAATAGGAATATATCTATACCAGCCAAGATAATACAGGCTTCTGACTCGATATATCGTTGCCCCAGCTGCGAGCCATGAAAAAGTATCTTTGACCTTGACGTTTATCATATCGGGTATTGTCCAGTCAGAGGTCACTAGCGCAAGGAGTACTCCTATCAAAATATGAATCATCATCGAAAAAGCGATTCCAAAAAGTAGCCCCGCCATTAATAAACGCAAACTATGAATAGGATATTGAAAAACTAATTTGGTAAAGTACCATCCTTCAGAAAACGATTCTGCCATCGCCGACTGAAACACGGTCATATCGAAGTTGAGCCGTAAATTGGCAATTTTAAGACTCATCACCCTTTCTCTAAAGGGTCGATTCGGTGACTTGGTTTGTTGATTGCTTTCCTTCTTAGACTGTGTTTGGTTGTTCGTATAAGATCGATTTTGTTGTGTATTTTTATAAGGATCTTCTTCTCTGGCAGAGTCTCTGCGGTAATTCCCTGAAAACTTTTCAACAATTTTGCTTAACTGCTTTTGATACCAATCTCTTTTGGCGGGTTCTGAGAGATTTTGTAAATCTGCTTTCATCACATCCAATAACCGAACTAAAGCATCTTGGTATAACTCCCTTTCTGTCAACTCTAGTAAGTCATCAAGCACCACTTTATCGCGCTTCATGCGTGCATAAGCAGAGTCTAGGCAAGCTTTTGCGACATGCTCCTCCTCAAAAGGGACTTTGGCTAAAATCTTTGCGATGGTTTGAACTGATTTTGTACTAGGCATACCGTGATTATAACTGCGTTATGTTTTACTATTAAAATATTTTAATATTATTATGTTTTTGTATTTAAATATATTACAATTTTAATATTTAAATAGTATAATATTTTTATATTTAAATAGTTATTTTACTATGCGTCCTTGACTTAATTTAAAAAACTCTATAATTTCCCTATTAAAATATTTTAATAGTTTAATAGGATTTTGGAATCTTATCATTTATATGCCTCTTATTATTACCCTTGCTCATCAAAAAGGTGGTGTAGGAAAAAGTACACTCGCTACTAACCTACGAAGCTATTTTGCGGGTGGCAACTACAAAACCGCGCTCGTGGATATCGACCCTCAAGGAAGCTTGACTAAATTGGTTCGTGTTTTTGCCAATCAAGAGGGCAGAGAACCTGAGCATGTTTTTGAGCGATCGAGTTTTACCGACTATGAAAACTTAAACGAAAAACTCGCCCCCTATGATATCGTGATTATCGATACGCCTCCCTATCTTTCCAATGAACTTGTGCACGTTTTTGGCTTATCGCACTTGATCTTAATTCCTTGTAAAGCGTCTCCTTTGGATTACCTCGCCATCAATGATACTCTTGAGTTGGTTCGCGCTACACAGAACAAGAAGCCAGATTTACTTGCCGCTGTGGTTCTGACCATGACTATTACTGGTACGGAATTTACAAAAGATATTCGCAGGGAACTCGATACCACTAAATTTCCTGTTTTACAGACGGAAATTGGGAACCGAGTCGCTTATATGCGCTCGTTACTTCGTGCTAATTCTGTGCTGGGTGATGAAAATCGTAAAGCTTGGGAAGAAATCGAAAACCTAGGTAAAGAAATTATCTCCTTACTCAATCAACATTATGGCAACTAAAGAAAAAAAAATGGAAGTCCCAAACTCATTAGGGAACTTATTAGGCAATATTACTAAAAGTCATGAAACGGGTGTTTTGGAAAAAAGTCCAGTGCAAAAAGTCACGCCTGTAACTTCTGTTTCTGATGATCTTGTTTTTCAAGAAAAAGTTCAAATGGCGTCTCAGCCCAAAGGATCACTGGA
>CAJPEV010003169.1:7010-33951 GCA_905338385.1 Darwinula stevensoni | reverse complement strand
TGCCATTAGTTGACAGACATGGCTCCGATCGAAGAAGCAACTCTTCGCCCCATCGTCTACTACGAGTTCCTCCAAGGGCGTTCTGCAGGGCTTCGTCATCGACTGTAGATGGACGTCCTGAGTGTGGTCGATCTCCGAAGGTCGTGTCGCCAGATTCGAAGCGTCTGAACTCATCGAGACACCGTGGAATAGTGGACCACGTTGCCCTTGAATGCAGCGCTGATGTCCGCGGCGGCTCTCGCAGATTGCCCTTGGAGGAACTCGTAGTAGACGATGGGGCGAAGAGTTGCTTCTTCGATCGGAGCCATGTCTGTCAACTAATGGCAGAAGCCGCCTTATATACCCCGAGGGAAGAAGCTTCGAGAACGTTCCAGCATATACAAATGCAAAGCCCCGCCCATCATTCCTTTCTAAAACTACTTATAAAATTTTTCAAAGTGGTGCAAGACTTTCTTTCCAACCCAATACATATCTTAGATGTTGGTTTAAGGGTCGAAGCTGGGTATACTATTTTGGGACCTTGCCACGTACAGAAAAAAAAAATGGATCTCCCACTTTTAGGTTAAGCGCTACCTCATCATCAAATGGCAGCAAAATCACTGATATTTAAACCAAAACCTCTGGTATATCTGATGTGGAATGCCCCCAGTTGATCTGAATATCCTCTATTTTGACAAAATTTCTATTTCTTTTGGCAGCTGCGATTTCCTGCATTTAGCTTGTTTTATCTCCTACCCACGTTCCCCTATGCACGTGAAGCGTCATCCATCTCTTTTCCAAATTTCCTAATCGGATTATCAAAGGATTCCTTAGGCATTCTTAGTGAAAGCTTCATGTATTGTTCAGGAGAAACCACTTGTGGGTGATCTGCTACAAGAGTATTGAACAGAAGACAGAAGAAATTGATTGGAACTTGTGGAGGTAAAGGTTCACACGTTTATTGCTGCCTCCTCTTCATTGGAATGCCCATCACTCTCCCGGAGACGGATGATGATTGCATGCAATTCTCAATCTGCAGTTTCATGTTGCCCGAGAAGAGCCAAAAGGAGAAGTGGTCAATCATGAAACAAATTTGAAACTTCGGAAACCTTCAATTCCATTGTTCCATAAAAATACTGTAATATGAAGTACGTTTCAAATCAAGCTTTTTCTCGCTCATAATAAAATTTTTTCTTGAAATAGAGATGAATCAATTGGTCATTCCATTTCTTCTTTCGCATATTTTCTGACTTGGGGCATTGTGCTATCTGTTACTGAATAGCGTCAAAAAATCGTGCAACATTTCTATTTCAGGCATTCTGGATAGAAGCTTTCAATATCGGCCATTATTATTCTATTGTCAATGGTTACGAGTTGATGAATGCATCAGTAAGTAAAACTGTACTAATTTGGAAAAGAAGAATCGTCCATGTGTTTACCTTCATAATAAAATAGGAAGAGATTCGCCATGTTGGTTGAGCAATTACTTTCCTTAGGAATTCGATATTCTGCCTAAATATACTATTTCCTATGTGGATATATTTGTTCTTCAAACATTTTTTGCGAATGTCGAAAAAAGCCCAATCACGTATGAGTACTTAAAGGTAAACCATGTTCCCACATGATTTTCAAAAAGGTTAATGATATGAATTAGAAGGTCAAGAGTTCAGTATAAATCATAGAGAAATCCCATTACATATTGGAATAAACTTCTTTGGTATCGTTAAGAGCCGTAATTGCACGCAAAACGATTACCGCAAAAAAAAAACTTTTTTTTTGCCATTGGAAATCCTATAATAGTGGCAGGATTTGCATTTTTGCTTAATCATATCCCACAGCCAGTCCAGGATGCCATTCAATGAAATGGAAGGCCCTTTGGTGTAGGTGCTTACTGTCATTTGGGGTCTCATAATTAAGGAAGTACTCCCTGAAACTACTGAAATAGCGGCTGCACACGCTTCATCTCGCATCATTTGTGGGAAGTATTTTGTTGAAATAACTGAGATAAATGCCTCATCCTGAGATCTAACAAACGCTAGCTGTCCTCCTAACGCCAATGTGGGACTTACGTAGCAGCACATTGCGATATATATCCACGCTGTCCCACTCGCAGCCAGCGTGGACGGAACGTTGAGGGCTACCAGGGAACTTGATTCACTTTGCTCTGGCGATATCCTTTGGCGGCAGCTATAACATTGTTACGAAATAGCAACTTAGAGGTTGAGTTTCTACGAACACACCAGCAGGTATAGGCAGCCTTTCAAGGAGACATCTTGGAGGAAGGATCTGGTCAGATCGAATCAACAAGGACTCTGGATTCTAGAGTCTTTGCTGGATCCTTGATACTTGGAATTGTTTGCTAGCAAGGTTTCTCCCTGTGCTGCCTTCCTGTCTGGATTAATAGATTAAGTATTTTCTAAAAAGAAAGTTCTAGTAATATAGCCCTGTAGTTCGGTTGGGTACATATGATTAATCTCTTTCTTCTCAACATCACTATTATCTTTTAATTCACTTCATTCTCTCGCGACACACTGGGAAGACCATCGTGACCAACCGGTTGAGAACCACTGCTCTCGATGAGATTATTGCAGATTTCATCATTTGTATTGCCAAATTTGAGATGATTTGACAAGATTTCCATAAAAAGTTTGCATTGAAGGAAAAAGATTCCGTGGTTCCTCTGTCAAATGAGTTATTTTGTATGAATATTTGTATATCTTTCTTTCTGAATATCATCGAACACCTGGCATACGCAATGTATGCATGTGCAATCGCTGTTCAAGAAATTTTCAGGAGGCAGTTCGTACAAAATGTTCTACCAATATTATTTCACTAGTGTGAAAGCCCGTGAAAACATAGAATAAAATAAGTCGATGAAAGCATTTTGTGCAAGCCGTTCTGCTCTTTCATCCGCTGGTTGTGACTGCACAACATCTCACTTTCTTGCGGGTAAGTGGCTCAAACCCAGACCCAAGATAGTTCAAACTTCTCCCTTTTACGTGGTATTTTGAGAATAACACACATTTTGAAAATAATAATATAGAGCACTAACCGAATGCCGCAGACTTACGAGAAGCACTGTCGTAAGCTGGCGACGGTACTGGTGAGTGAACAATGAAGATCATTGCAAGCATTTACCACAGTAACAACGTCCGTAGTCGATAATTCCTCGTACTCACGTTGATTGCGAACATTTCGCCCGGGAAAGCATCCAGTAACTAGTAAAATGCTATTTTTATCGTCGAAGTTAGGCACTTGCGTCTAATAACGTCAAGACTTTTGACCCAATAGGTATCGGCTGCAGGTCCTCAGATTTTCTCATAAAATGAGGGTGCCAAGAGATATACTCTCGAATCCTTAAGTGGTTAGGACAAAGGGGTTGAAATCAGAGGTTGGCCGTGTCCAGGATCGAACCTGCGACACCATCGTCAGGCAGATTGCGATCGCAGCAATCAAACCACTAAAACATTCGTCCAGTAAGAGTTTCCTCGAATGACAGGCAAACTAGCCTTTCATGTACATGGATGGTTCAAAGACTCCAAAGAAGAGTGTGGGCTTACAAAAAAGCCATAATTGTGGCACAGAATATTTAAAAAGTCTGATGCGGACTTCTATGAAATCATAGAAGAATTCCCTGGAAGGATTATAAGAGGCAGTAAAAGAACCCACGTGAATTTATTATCTGTTTCCAAATCCAATAAGGAAACTCTGTGAAAGAATAATCCATGATTCTCCACAGAACCAAAGGTCACATGGGGTGCGACAGGCATAGCGCACGTACGCGGAGCCACGGTTCTACCAGCAAATTCCGCGGAGGTGCTGTGCGAAATTTTCGCCATGGGCGTGAGGAGCCGCCGAACTGCCTCAACGCTAATGAACGATGAAAGCTCCCGCTCCCATCTCATCATCGGGGTCCAGGTGGAAAGCAGATGTCGAGAAAGCGGGAAGATCAGCAGCGCGAAGGTCTGTCACTTCGGGGATGTTCCAGAATAAGGTCAATGAAGAGCTAAGAATCAATAGACGTGGTAGAGCCTATTACGAGTACCTTTCTTCAACATCTTCCCGCAGCAAGATTGAACCTTTTCATGTTCCTCTCTGAGAGGACAATATGAACAAAATTCAGCATACTTTTTCCTCTCACAACATAGAATCGCTCTAGCAAATTTGAAGCCCCATCTCCTTGGGGTTGTGGAGACCACTGACTCGTTTTCGGAAGATGTGAATTTCATTCCTTTTTTTCTTCCCCCCCCCCCCCCCCCCCCCCAACCTCCTCACAGAGACTGATGTGGGTGGGAATACCGAGAGCCGAGACACATCAAAGATGAAGATTTATTTTGAAATTTTTTCTTGCATGCAATTCGATTTCTCTTTGTGCACCGCCAATAAATGAAAAAAAAAAAATCCGGCTAGGCTAACTAATTTTTTTATTTTTAGGTCGTTGCTCACAGGGTATTGCGACCATGTAAATTCATGACCCTTTCTAGTCTCGCTCTCTCAAGCATATTTGGTTTCTTTTCTCGTCTCTTTCTAGTCCCGAAATATCGTGCAGCTTGGTTCGGTATTTGCTTTAGCAGAAAATGACGTCCCTTTATTCGTATTACAAGAACGGTTTCGACGCTAATTCCATGCTTCGGTCTCTCGTTACTTGCGGTGCCACTGCGCGTCATGACTTCATTTATGTTCCAGGGCCTTCTCTCAAGAACACCGCGTAAAAATCAATTTTTTACATTTAAATTCTTAAACTGGTTCTGGGAAATAATCGACAACTCATTATGCGGCATTGGTTTCTTGTATATCTCCCAGAACAGTCATGCTTCTTATTTCTGACCAAGCCCGAAGGAAATAAAAGGGTAGGTGTCCGCTTCTTTCATGGCAATTCATTTAGAGGGGGTGCCCGTCCAGCTTGGCAGGAGCCCTAGCCTTAACGAAAAGAGACTTTAAAAGAAGTTTTCAATTATAATTAGGGCTGATGGCAGTTTTCAAAGCATCGATGTATCTGACCTGAACTATGGATAGTGTATCGATGCACCCGAGGAGGGGGGAGGGAGTGCCGGAGGATTAAATCTGGACTCGCCGCGATCGGCCGGGAGTTTCACTTCGGTCGTTTCTTGCCTCGATCGGGGCGTGGACCTCTATCAGTCTTCCGTAATCTCACGCTTGTGATCGGGAGGAAGGTGTGACCTTCCCAACGAGCAATGAAGCCTACCATGGCTCCAAAAATGACATCCATTCATCGATGGATGCATCAGGACAGCCTTAATTTTTTTTTCGTGTAGCCGTTGAGATTCAGTTGCCAAGCCCATGCACGTAGTTCCCCCCCCCCCCCCCCCNGCCCAGCCCCCGCCCGTGTTTCCCCCCCCCCCCCCCCCTTTTCCTCGTTCTACACCAGATGAGCAACCCGCGGTCCGCGAGGCTTTGCCAACCGAATATTTTTCCCCTCGTATCTGCCACCCGGAGTAGAGCGCACGTGTGCTCAAGGATTCCGTTACCCACTGCAGCAGATACGGAAGCAAGAAATATAACAAATGCTATATATCCGCTTGCTCTCGGAGCAAGCGGCTTGCTTGGTATTTTGCCTAGTAAAAATATTATTTAAAAATTCAAAATGAGTTCTTTGCATATCATTAGTATCTACAATTTTACAGTCTAGTTTACAAAGCTGGGCTTAGGATTACTTTGGTACTGCAGGCATAAAGCCTGTAATTCAGTATTTAAAAAAATGTATACGGCCCGCCGGGAATCTAAAAGGTTCACTGACGGCCCGCAGTCAAAAAAAGGTTGCTCATCACTGTTCTACACGGTCTTGGAGGGTCATCGATACAGCCCCTAGATTCAAGTGACGTCCATGTTAATAAAAATTCCCATTGGGTTCATCTTAAGTAAAGAGGTAAAACGTCCATGGGTAAGTTAAAAATTCAAAAGCTCAAGCCTGCTTACTGAAGAGAAAGACCGTAATATAGAGAGGGCAATCCCCTTCTCTATGTACCAATGTACGTTTCAAAATCAGGGAGTTAAAAAACAGTCCACTTTCACACCATGCACCTGAGATCGAGCCGAGAATGAAACAGAAGAGAAAAAATATTCTCGGTCTTCCCTCTCCTCTCCCACTTCTTGTCTCCGATTCCATTTCCCTGGGAACCCTAAGGCAAGAAGATTAGTGCAACCCCTGCTCTGTATGAAATAAGTTAGCCATTTTCCTGATGGGGGCAAATGCCTCTTTTTTCCCCCCCCCCCCCCCCCCCCCCCCCTCCAGTCTTTCATACAGTCAATCCCAGCATTTCCAGAATTTTATCTTGATAAGAAATAGCTCGCCCGTGCGGGTCACGCCCCCTCCTCCTTTCCCGCCCGGACGGAATGTATCATACTGTACTCGTCTCACTCCAAAGGGACATTTCCCTTCAAACATTTTGCCAATACATCGCGATAGTCGAAAAAACTATCGATAGCGGTATCGATGCATCGACCCATCGTGACGGCCCTAGTTATAATTCATGATGAACTTTTCCCCAAAACTTGCATTTTTTTTCGCCCTTTTTTTTTGTCCCAGTGCTGAAAACTAGAACGGGCTTCAATGTAAGAAGACCTATCAACAAGTCTGAGGATATACTGTATACATACTAGCGGCCTGCGGTCGCTACGCTGGCCGTCTAATGAGCGGACATTTGAAAATGTTTACATTGAGATATGAAGTAATTCGGTTCAAACCAAATATTAAAAATTTTCAGACGAACCTCGAGAAGCTCGAAAGTGTTGCCACCCAGATAATTTTATTATCATCGAGAGCACACCTCACAAATAATGAGAATGGCGTAGCCTGTGTCCCAGAATGATTGAGACTTGTAAATCTGGAGCTTTAGGCCGTGGATGGCCTGGCCTATGGCCTAGAATGGCATAGCATCGTAGGCCCTCGCGCATTAGGAGTGACAGTCACCACATCTTTCGGCCTCTTTCAATTGAAGTATTACATATTTTGTGTCATGACATACATACCTTCCAATCCAAGGTGACATGATCCCGTAAACTTTGTCCTCTTGTGCTTCTAGCGGGTGTAGAGTTGTTGCGCGCGCGTTTGTAGCACGTCCTTTGGAAGGATATGAAGTTCATTAGTTATGAGAATTATGATTGAATCCCGATCGACGAAATTGGATCTGGATCGACATGGAATTGAGTTGCAGCAATAATTTTTTAGCGTGCCGCCTAATCATTGTCATCAGCCAACCACCGTTTTCTCTGGACTTGGCACCCTGTGACTGTTTCTTCTTCCCGCAACTCAGTTCCATGTAAAGGACTTGCCAATAGAGACTTGATCACGACCCCCATGAAAAGTGAACTGCATACCCTTCCGAAGGACGGACTACAGACGTACGCGCACCAACTTTACACCCGCTGGAAGAAGTGCATAGACTCAAAGGGGCAAAGTTTAAGGGGAGAATAACACCTCGAAGTGGAAGGTATAGGTGTTCTGGCAACAAATAAAACATTGAAAAACAAAAATAAAAACGTTACGAGCTTCGATAGGTCCTCGTATCACAGACTGTACTAGTTGTACTATTAGTACTGATAAGTAAAATCAACTGAAGGGAACATACCTGCAGCTTACTGAGTTCGAGACTCCGAGATATCTCCAAAGGCGACATGGCATCTTTCAGATCCATTTTATTTGCAAATAGAAGTATGGGGATATGTCGTGCTTGAATGTTCTCATGCTCCAAAAGCCTAAAACATGAATTTAAGCAAGTGGATCAATGCATCCAAACACTAAACAACTCATGTAACCTGTCTAGCAACCATCTTTATTTTATTTGACAACAATGAAGTCTAGTTTATCCTTTTTTTAAATACCTATTTCACAATGTAACAGAATAAATTGTCATATAGCACTGTCTGCAAGTAGGGCAATGAACATTTCCCTAAATTGTGATATTTCAATACAAATGAAAATTGTTAAATTACAAACTTAATATTAATGCACGATTGTAGCAGACATTTTATTATTAAACCTTCTTCAGGATTTTAGGGAGGTACACCTGTACAAGCTCTTAAAAAGTCCAGCATTTCCAGCCTACCCTTGCCATAAAGAAAAGTCCATCCAATATTCTCAATCCTCTTCGAAATTCTCATTTGTGCCTTTAGAGAACGAAACTCACATGTCAAGTTCATCCTTGGCCACAACCAGACGCAAGGAGTCTGCACTGTCGATCACAAAGATGATTCCTTGACAATCTCGATAATATTGCTCCCATAAGTTCCGGTAGCGACTCTGACCAGACATGTCCCAGGCACTGAAGACCACATTCTTATCTAGGAAACAAGCACAGCCATACACAATGGTTTTTCAATGAAAAAAAAAAAATATATATCCATTTCTGAACCATTCACAGCCTCAAAACTTAGGCCTACACATTTCTATCATGGGATCATATTATTCACTGTTGTTTCTTCAATGACTAATACATTACATATATATGATTCAGTAACTCTCAATGGCTTTGGCTCTGCTCAATAGGCTTCAGGCAGTCTAAATTTTCTGCCTCTTTCTGCAGAAATTGCATGTGTTTTCTGTGAAGAACAATCAAGAATTATGATGTCACAAATTGCTTGCCTGTTGCTCTTAAAGAAGTTGAATAAAGAATAAGCATATGACATTTTTGGGGTGTCTGGTCAATTTCCCGAAGGTCAATTCCCCAATGTTACACATCAGTGAACTTAAAGTTGCAGATGGAGGGCAATTGACTGCATGGTTTCTTATGTGAATAAATTCCCTTCTTTATGGATTTTCTAAAATTCAGATACCAGCAAAGTCCTAATCTGAGAGTAGCTGCTCAAATGACACTCTTTCTGTATCAGGAATAATAGCTGAAAACTAAATGCCACCCAGTCCCCTTCATGTCCATGGGCGGATTATGGTCAACCCCTTGCTTGTCTCTGAAGGGACACAAGAGAACAACACAAATAACAAGATAACACTACCTGATAAAAAGTTTCACTTTGATTTAATGGTGAAAGGAGGGTTTCTATCGAAATGTTTTCCCAGACAGTACCGACTAAAAAAATAATGTCATACTCCCAATAAATTCTCTGTCCATCCCCACTCATTTTGTTCTTGGTGAGCACGTAGTCCAATGGAACAAGAAAATTCTCTCTCCTTTTGCTCTTCACAAACTCCATGAATCCATGAACTTAAACACAGTCCATGGACTGACCACAATGATCCAATCCCTGAGCCATCTGACTTCTTTATATATAGTCCCATTTTAGATCTTGATAGATGTCCTGTTGATAGTTTCATCTGTGGTGTTTGAGAGGATTAACCTGCAACCATTTCTATTGCCTTTTTTCATCTTTCTTTTCCTTTCCCATAGGAATCTTTATCAGTGATCTGACTGGCATTTTATCTGTAGTCATGTTCCCTAGGTGAAGCAAGGTTCCTAAGGGGGGGGGGGGGCAAATAACTAAATGATTTCTCCCCCTCCAGGATTAGAGCATATTAGCGACTTTTCCCTTTCATTCCATTTGCCTAGACCTCCCTCACTTCAGTTCTGGCTTGGTTGGGGGGTGGCTGCATTCCCTACCCCCTTATTCCTCAATGTATGATGTGGGAGACTGGAAACTTTTTCAGAAACAAATACCTTCGTGCCATCATCATAGAATTCATCAATATGAAATTTACAAATGAATGAAATTTACTGACCATTTGGGGAATTGACAGGGAACCCATTTTTGGCTATTCCACTATTTGCCATGATCAGCAATGGCACTGGCACCAGCCAATATGCATGACAGGGGTTTCGCTAAGTTTCTTGTCCTGGCCACCTGCCCATGCATCCCAGGAGTCCCAGGACCCCCTGGGATGCACAGGCGGAAGGCCTAAGACTGCTGGATTGAATATCATACTTCTTGATTATATTAAGTTGGCAAATAAACATGGATAGCTAGACTTCTACTTTTGGGGAATGCTTCAATTTTCCCTCAAGGTTCACTTGGAAAGTAACCCCTTAATTATCAGGGGACCCTTGCATATCCGACCTGAGAGTCCCAGGGACTCCTATGGCAAGAAACCTAGCACAACCCCTGTGAGATCATCCCCAGCCTTTGATCATGTATCCAAATTCCAGATTAATCTATGCAAATTAACAAGAAACTAGATAAAAGATTCAAGGATTCAACCCTGTCATGGATATAGTCCCAAACTTCAAGAAAAGTTTTTCTGAAAGCACAGATGCCTTCATGGGTATATGGCACAGAGGTATGGAATATGACAAGAGCTCATACAAAAAAAATGGAAATACAGGTCGTTTCTTACTGGGAGACAAACACCTAAGACAATGACAATGCAGATCCAGTGAATCTATAATGACTCAGAACAATTTCAGAGTCTTCTGAGACCCATCCAGAATGTTTGAAAAATCTAGGCTACAATCCCAAATTAAAGTGCATAAAGAAATCCTAATGTGGGTAAAATCTATAATGCATCATGTAGAGCATCAAGTGACCTACCTATAAGGATAACTTACATTTGAACTGCTCAACAGCAAATCCAATTGTGGGAACGATGAGAGTGTCCTTTGCTTCTGTAGGCTTGAAATGGTTCAAGATAGTTGTCTTGCCACTGTTGTCCAATCCAACAACCACAACACGGCACTCTTTCTTTTTAATTCCGAACAATGAGACTAGCTTATCAAGGAATCCCATTCTTCAAGAATCATCTCATCAAGAACTACTGCTGGAGAGCAAGCATCTAATAAGTACAGCTAACAAATGCCACCTGGTTAAAAAAAAAAGAAGAAAATAGTTTGTAACATTAGGTAATCAATGCTTCCACTTGAAGCTCAAAAAGAGAAAGAGCATACAGGATACCTGGTTGCCATTCCCTTTAGTTTGACACTGACCCTTTGAGTTTGATATTGACCCTTGGCCCAAACATGTAAGGATAAAAACAGCTAAGTGGAAAAGAGTGCACCATATATGGAATGTGGATACAAATAAGAAAGGGGTACAATTCTTCAGGAAATGATTAGGCATTCTTCCTCTGACTCCAATGAATGCAAGTATATAATAGTGAATTGGTGAACTGCACTTTTCAGGAAGGATGTAAAAATATTACCTGCCATATTATATATTGTTTAGTATTCACATCTGAATTAGCAATAATTGGAATGCTAACAAACAGACATTAATATTGAAATATTGCCTTATACAGTGTTCTTCACTTGAGTTAGACATTTTTTCATTCAACTGCAACAATCATGCATGAAAAATATCCAATGGACAAGTGCCCAAGTTAAACACAAATTGTTGGACTCAAGTGAAAAACACTGTAAATACAAATAAGCATTTCATGAAAACAATCCTGCCTGCACTCCCATACTAAAGAAGGGCTTCAAGCCTACTTTGAAATAACTCACTGTACTGATTACTTTCTAGGGTGCATTGTAGGCATAGTATTGTTTAACTACCCAGATCTAAAAATCAGTATTTGAAATTATGGAACCCTTATATTGGCATATTGGATACAGACAACATCTCATGCTAACTTTATGCAAATTCATATAATTGCAGTACATATAGGCATAACACAAGGGACATTCAATAAGTAGTGACCGTACCTTAAAAACTTTAGAGTCCTTCAACATAATCCTCATCAACATGAACACACCTTTGGATCCTCCTGAGCCACTTTGGAAATCCCTCTTTATAGGCTTTTTGTAGCATTCCTTGAAGCACACCTTATACAGCCCTGCTAAGGTCTTCAATTCAGTGAAACTGCCTCTGTGAGGTTTTCTTTACAGGCAGGGGAACAGCTAGATGTTCAGAGGGACCAAGTCAGGGGAATAGGGTGAATAGGATAGGAATTCAACTTAATTTTTTTCTGGATGAGGGTCAACAAATATGCTTCCAGCCATTAGGTTCGGGTGACCCAGATGCTTTTTGAAAAAAGTTGAAGTCTTATTCTATCCACCCTATTCCTGACTTGGTTCCCATAGACATCTGGTCATTCCCTACACTCAAAGAAAACTTCACCTGGAGGCAGATTCACTGAATTGAAGACCTTAACAGAGCTGAACAGAGAGCACTTGAAGGGATACCACAAAAAGCTTATAAAAAGGAATTTAAAAAGTGGCTCAGGAGGATCTGAAAGAGTATTCATGTTAAAGAGCTCTGAAGCTTTTAACATGTTGACTGCCACGAGACACACTGGTGTGCCTCACTGAATGGGAAAATCAATAGGTCCACATTGCTGTGGCGGTGAATGTGTTAAGTTTTAAGAAAAAATTTTTAAGGTGCAGTCACCACTTATTGAACATCCCTTGTATATAACTTCAAATGCCACTTCTCAATGTAAAGACAGCATTTAGCTTATAAATTTAAGTCAGATGGTTCTTTCAGAAGTATGTCAGCAGCAGACATCAACAAATCTCCACATCGTTAGATAGGACATTTCCAAGTATAAAATATATGCATTTTACACCTTTGATTTATGACATGTACAAGAAGGTGTGTAGATCAGCTGGTGGATCAGCAATCAGCATGGATTGGAAGTGGTTTATGAAAGATTCAAATATATTGCATTTGTAGAAATTGTAAGATAAACCTAAATAGGCTCAACGAGTCTTGGCCTAGGTAAGGTTAGGGGTGGACTTGTGCAAAAATTTGGATACAAAAAGATCCAAGAGCATTGTAAAAGTGGCAACAGAATGTTTCTGCAATAGATTCACCGGGAGTAAGGTTAGTGGAGGCATGATCCACACACCTAGGCGGCTGCCATGTTACGTGACACGGTTGTCAAAATTTCTGACTGGCGATGAGAGGTTGAGAAGTGGGCAAGAGGGCAACAGGATCAAAGACGAACAGATTCAGATCCGAAACCCACTGAAAGCAGTAGCTGAAACGAATGTTTTATTCACTGCTTTCATTCATTGGCTTCGAAGAGTCGACCCCCTCGAAGTCGACTCTTCCAAGCCCATGGGAAGCGTCAAACCCCACCCGAACAATATCCGGGAAGAAAATCATTATCTTCAATGGGGCGCCGTTGCGACAAGAGGGACGGAGTCTTACTATTCGAAGTCTTACTAATTCCTGTCTAACGACTCTACCCTTTTTCAGAGCTTTTCCATTACGTAAGCTTCTAAAAGATAGTCAACAATTCCTCTGACAGCAGACAATCCTAAAACGACCTGTAAATGACAGTTATTTCATCTTTTCGGCATTTGCTGTTCTTTTACAGTTTTGATCCACCTTGGACACATTCCAACATGGCTAACCCGACAAGGCCCCTGAAGGAATCTCTTGGGGTCCCAGCAGGTCAGTGACGGCCCGTCAGGAGGCAAATGCCATGGAAATTTGTAGGGAACCAGTAGCTTGGTAGTAGTAGATATCACGGTAAGGATGCCTTTGTCGCCGATGCCGTCCTTTTGAACCGTTCTCGACAGAAGCTCCAGAGCGTGCACGATTGGTTCGAATCCAAATGCACTGCGGCCGGAATGAAACTGGGCGTCTCCAAGACGCAGGTCATGGTCCTCTCGAGAAATTCTGTACAGTGCACCCATCATGTCGGCGAGGCCCCTCTGGAACAGGAGGAGAAGTTCAAGTACCTCGAGTGATGGGAGTCATGGAAACAAGATCGACAGCCGCATCTCCATGGTTTCTGCAGTTACCGCAGTTCTGCGGGAACTTAGGCGAACTGTGGTTGCCAGATCAGAAGTTTCTAGGGAAGTGAAACTCAGTTTTTTAATGTGTTTATCTCCCCACCCTCACCTATGATCATGAACTTTGGATAATGACCGAAAGAACCAGATCGCTGATACAAATGAGGTTCTTGCGTCGAGTGGTTGGCGTAGCGCGCCGTGATCGGATGCGGAACTCTGCCAAACGCGAGAGCCTCCACGTCGAGCAACTGCTTCTCAGGATTGAGATGTCTCAGGTCAGGTGGTTCGGTCATGCCTACCTTATACCCTCTGAGAGACTTCCAAGAGGAGTCTTCCAGGCCAAGATGACCGACAAAAGACCTGTCGGTAGACCTCGTCCAAGGTGGAGCGATTACGTTGCTCGGATTTGTCACCGGAGGGTCGGCATTCCACCAGCTGAGCCTGAGTCTGTTACCCAGGATCGAGATTATTGGAGAACGCTCCTGGGCATGCTCGAATCGAAACCCCATTAAGTTCGGAAAAGCGGTATCGAAAATGTATGAATGTACTGTACTCCGCAATTTCTCCTCTGAATCAAATTGAAGTTAGGTGGAATTTTCTTTGGTGACTCCCCCTCAAGCTGTCATCAGGTGTTGTAAGGTCCGCACTTCTTGGAAGTCGCGCAAGTAAGTTAGAACCTCTTCAAATTCACCTGCTCATAAATAAGATAATGTTAAATATGAGGACCGTTGTCTGCCATATTGAGCATCCACTACCTGCTATTACGACAGGAAATGGTATGAAAATAAGTATTTGAAAGCGACCTGGAACTAATGGCCGAACCTCTAGTCACATACTGTATTTGCAGGATTGATATGCAAATGCGCTTTCGATGAGCTGTTGACTATCATAAATAAACAAAAAAAAATCAGAATGGATATCAGAAAGAAATCCCTCAAAAGATACAGTCCCATCTTGTGCTCCTTTTCACTAGGTTTGTATTTTCAGTCCTGAATTCTACCCATGAACAACTGAAGACCGATTGATTACATCTATGTTTCAAAATGACTACCAATAGCTGGAAATGTAAACAGTAAAATGTCGCCCAATTCCAGGGAGTCAAATTATTTCGGCGCTGCGCGATTCGATGAGTCGTCGTGAATGAAGGTTCACTTCCGTTCTTGCGGTACGAGGTCTGCCACTTCGCTTGTCATCGTGGATTTCGCCCAAGTTTGAAATGTCTTTCTGTCATGGCACCCGCCCCATACACATGTTGCAACCGCCGACAAATCCGTCCTTACACATTCTCAGCGACCAAGAATTCCACTACGGTCTGCTATTTTTCCTTAGTCTGTTGTCCTGACAACGCCATTCCCAGTATCAGTCAGGGGTGCTGGGAGTGTGCCCGATCTTCTAAAACAGAAGAGATCAATTGAACTTAAGTAGGTCGTCCGTTTCAGCACCACTAAGAGTCACACAGCATATGTTATTCTAAAACTGCCTCTACTTTTGCACCCCTCCCGCGCGGATCCCCTATTTTCAATTGAAGGAATTATTACCTAAAGGTTTGGAAGCTTCGTACTAGCTTTGTTGGTGAAGGGTGCAATTTTAACAGTTGTTTTTAGTGACCTAATTTTTTTTTTGCATAAGGGGAAGCTTTTTCACCAGCAGCTTTTGTACTAATAAGCGTCAACGTTTTATTTTCATAAGACAAGTCTCACATATGCATGTCAACGTGCAATGATAATTCTAGCTGCCCGTTGATGTTCGTTTGGTTAGTTTGACTAATAGTGTATTACCATCTCCATTGAGGTTTCTCATGAGGATATTTCTACAATCTATAACTTTTTTGCAACATATCTTCATTTAAGCTGTCTCTTCCATTGGGATTGTCGTGAAGAACTGATTTTTTTTAGGTTTGACACCAATACACTCACTTCTTTACGAAACCATCAGAATAATGAATGGTCTCTTGAAAATGAGATCATTCAATGGGATTCAATGAGATCGATGGTCAAAGAGAGGGTCTCATTTTTGTACTACAAGACTCAAACATTGATTTGATGACAGCTGATCTAATTTGACCAAGACGTTTCCACGAACTGTTCTCCATTGTATGAGTTTTCTGTGGGGCAAAGCGTCAGTTCTTGAGCCTCCATGATTTGGATATCACACAAAATGTAATGCCTTGGGGCACGCCCTTGCTTGCTCACTCCCGCGAGTTTACTCTGTCACGGAAGTCGTATGATGACGTCAGCGTAACGTATTGGATTTAAAGGGGGAGGGGGGAAGGGCCAAGTGACGACCGGCTAAAGCGTGCGCAAAGGCTCCAGTGCAGTACATGACCGGTAACTTAAGAGTTGAGGGTTTATCGCTCTCCTCTCGCTGTGATGGGTCTTCAAAATATATTCTGCCTGAAATTCCGGAGTACAATCGGCATGAGCATGAGTATATCTCACCAAGTTTTTTCAGCCTGCTAGCTAATAATGAAATTATTGTCTAGATCGCACAGAAGTATGTTATGTCTTGACTTCAAGTTAGAAGTTAGGCTAGGCCTCCTTTGGATCCCGCTGATGTGTCCAGGCGATGTAATTCCCAATAACGTGTGTAATTTATCTTGAGCTAATTTTGGCAGAAGTACCCAACCATTAGAAACTGACTTACACGAATGTACTCAAGGAACTATAGGGAAGGCTTATTCTAGAGGAAATAAATTTAAATATGTATGCACTGAAGTTGCATGCACATTATTATCCACTTCAAGCTAAAAAAAAAAAAAATCGCACCTCAATTCATTCATAATACCTATGGCAAAGTACTTCTGGCTCTTAAGGCAGGTAGTAGTTTACTGGTACCAATAAACCTGCAGAGAAAATAACCAGTTTTGGGTGCTTTTTTGTGCAACCCAAAGTCAAGAGGGCATTTAGTTTCTTACAGGGAGCATAAATCACTCCATTCTCAAGGTTGCAATCCTGTGAAGTAATATTAACCATGGTCAGTTTTGCTTCCTTTAGGGAAAATCCAAATAAGTCCAGAAATGGCTTCCAAATACTGTATATATCTTAGACCTTTCCTAAAAGAGGCCCAAAGTCTCTACTCACATCTCCACCTTGTGTAGATCTATTCCTTCAACCCTTCCTGGAGTACTGGATTATATGTACATTTTCAAGGTTTTCTACCTCCTAACATTAGCTTTTGCCCATGCTGAACTCATTTGGCAAACACTAATGTTTCCATTACGGTACAGTAGGCCTACATTGAATTTGGATTCTGATGCCCAATACATTTTTTTATCAACTGTGCAAACTATATTAATTTTTTCATATTAAAGCCCATTGAGTTAATCAAATAGTATGATATCAAGTCAGAAACATTTGGAGTGAATTCAGTCACAATTGAAGGAGAATTATCTTTCTTTTCTTGAAGACTCAGAAACACCAACTGTAAGCAAATCAATGTGTGGGTCTAATGTTTGCCTGTTTTTTCTCATAGGTGTAACCAGTCCAATAACATGACTGATGCATCAAGCCAGTCATTTGGGATGGATGGAAGTACTGAAAAAGTGACTAGCCTTGATGGCAGTTATATGGAAGGAGTAAGTTTTTCTTTGAAGCTTGTACAGATGTACTGTGCCTGTCTTTTTTATTTTACTATTTTCATTGCCTTTTCTTTGCTTCTTTACTTTTTAATTTACTTCTTTCATGAAATGATTTCATTCCTCTTGAACTTTTTTTCTCTGGACAGTGTATGGCAACTTATTTCCTAGGGTGGACAGATTTTGAGAATGGGCATGGCTCTGGGTGCAATCTTACGCAAGCCTGTTCGGGTATACAATATCCGTGCAGGAAGACCAAATCCTGGACTTCAAGCTCAGCACCTTACAGGTGAGTTTCACAGGGAACACGAACATGTATAGGAGAAACCTAGTTATCCACTTGTATGACAGTCAAATTAGCTTGACTTTCTTGGTTGGAAATTAGTGGCATAGTGAGTGCCAATAGCAGCAATGTGTTCCTATGAGCTATAAGGATGAAAAACAAAAAGGCAGAAATAATGAATGATGTGGCTAATGACAAAGTATTTCTCTCATAGTTCAACCAGCCTAATATATCCAAATGCAACTAATAAATACTAGTGCAATTCTATCACCATTTAGGAAGTGGAACACATTGTGATTAAAACCTCAATTGATTTCCACATAGGCCAATATGTTCTACTCATTAAAACATGAATGTCCACCATGTATCCCTGCTCTAAAAATGAAATGTCTACAAGCCAGATTATGATCCCATTCCACATTTCAACCAATTCATACAATTTTTCTTCATGTCATACCAGAAGGGTTATGAATAGGCTCAAAGGATCTCCAAATGAGTCAAAGGAAAAGGGATTAATTTAAATTAAATGCATCCAAATACATTTCCCTTTTCTGGGCCAGAAATGCTCCTTCAGGGTGATGACATTTTTCAACTGAAGCAGGGTGATTCACAAGTAACTAATATTTATTTTATATATTTTTTTGTTTGAACAAGATTTGATTAAGAAAACAAAATAGTGTAGGAGGTTTATTTATTATGGAACTTTTTTTCCATATCAATTATATAGACCTTTACCATTGGATGTATTAGTAATAGACTTTTGATGTGCATTTTCATTTCCAACACACTAATTCCACAGTTTCATATGCAGTATTAGAGAGTCTCTGACTTGATCGCTTGGACTTAGCAGTTGTAAAAGACTATATCAAGCTTTGTGGTATATTCTTTGCTCTTGATATGACCCCAACAGAAAAAAAATTCCACTGGAGGCTAATCCAGGGAATGAAGGACTCATGCCAAGGTATTTTATGTTGCTGGCTTGTGTTGAAAGTGATGGTGCACATGTTTAAACCTGTTACTACAAGACCTAAGAATAAAGGTGCCTTTGTTTGGTATTGAAAAAACTACAAAATTTATTGATCAAATGCCAGTTAGCTTTATAAATCCATCAATTAAAAGAATAAACAAATGTATCAGTTACTTCTTAACCTTTAGATGCCAAATGTTTTCAAATTCAAACAGAGCATGAAATTGGAAAAATGCAAATTTTGCCATATTTGAACACAGCATTTATGTGGAAAAATCCAAGTGTTATCATATTCGAAGAGCATGGAATCTTCCTTTTATAGGTGTGGAAAGGAAGATTACATGCACTTTGAATATGGCTAAATTCAAAATTTTCCACTGACATGCTCTGTTTGAATATGGATAGGCTTGGTGTGTGAAGGTTAACCACCCACTGAAATGTTGCATAGCTACTGTATTACCAAGGAGGTACAATTCACTGGATTCACTGCCAGACCAAAAGACATGAAAAACCAAAATGTTCTGTATTTTTCATGTCACCAAATGCAACCTGGTACTAATCTTTTTTTGAGTCCAGAAGGATCATTATGAATAGGATGCATTAAACATTAAAGCTTGTGACTTTCATACCTCTTCCTTCTTGCAGGGATTCAGTTAGTGAAACAAATCTGCAATGGCTGCCTCATTGGAGATCAGATTGGTTCCACTGAGATTACTCTGTATCCTGAGTCAATTTCTCATGGGAATTTCCATGGGGATACAAAGACTGCTGGGTTTGTTGGTCTATATTTATATCAAACAGTTATGTATCAAGTTTTTATCAGTGGTCTTGTAGGATGATGGCCTGCCACCATTTCACTCTCATTGTGTGCTTAAGCTGATACACATTGGATCATGCTGTACTCATTCATTAGTAAAGTATTGGCATGAGCAATATTCATGAATGCAATATATCAAGAATCTGAAAGCAGCTTCTAGTTTGAGATAGACTTGAGCAAAAAAAGAACTGTTTTGTCCCACCTTCAGAACATTGGGGAAGGAAAGTGTTAACTGATGTAGTGGGCATATTCATACTTCTGGTTTGCTACTTTGTTCTATTTCTCCATTATAACAGACAGGAAGGCAAGATAGATAGAATCAGATAGCTGCAATATGTGGATAATGTTACTTATCTGCCTGTGCTTGGTTCTGGGCCTATCACTACACAAAACATGGTATGATACAGTACAAACCATAAATAGTTTGAGGCTCTAAATGGTCATAATGTCATCTAAGACACATTTTATTCCTTCTCCCATGGCTCACTGTTTATCATTAGTAATCTACTGGTTGTTTGTAAAGTCATTCCAAATTTTTTTAATAGTGATAACATTTGTAATTTTTGGATTAGAACAATGATTTTTATGCCAAAAGACACAGAATTTAATAAGGTTTTATGATTTCATTTATTTGTTTATTTACAATAACTCCCTTTGGCACCAAAATTCAGGGTGGGCCACTTAAAAGTAGCCCGCCTCTGGTCCGAGCATGGCAGAGGTGGTCGCCCTTGCACAAAGTTCTTACCGACTGTCTGTCTGTCGCAGTATTATAGGAGGCAGGCTACTTTTAAGTGGCCCACCCTGTATAATCTTTGGCACTGGGTGCAAATAGCTACACAGTGAGATGTGGAGGTCTGGCATCCAAAGCTGCATGGAAGTCATTTCCTTCTGCCACCACCCCTGGAACAACTGACTGTCTGGTGTATTGCTGCTTAGCCTGGCTATTGTGGGGTGGATGAAGAATATAAAACTTTCTTGACTAGTTGGAGGCCAGGGACTCTTCACCTGTCCCTCACTCTTATCTCATAAGTTCTCTTTCCCCAAGGACACTTCTCATAAGCCCCCTTTTTTTTTAAGTCAGTCCTCATCTGATGCAATCAGAAACATAACAAATGAATGGTCCTTTTTCTTTTTACCTTTTACTGTCATGTCACATTTCCATCATTAGGTGACTTGTGCCTTACTGCCTTAGTACAACCTGAAATTCATTAGCTACGTGTCCTCCAATAAAATGTAAGCCATACTGATTGCCATTTTCTCTGTAACCTCATGTGATTGAGACAATAAATTAACTCAACATCTGTTGGATATCCTATACATACATACTGCCTTGATTTTTATTATTTTGTTGCCACCTACACCACCTGGATGAATGACCTCAACAGAGAACATATGTGATCATCTTTGGGCCTGGTAATAACCTACCTCTATTCATGTATCCCATGAAAAAGGTAGGTATGATTCACTAGGAATTTTTTTCTACTGAAAAAAATGCATTATTGAAGGGTTTGATAGGGCTAAGCCAAGACACAGATGGTGGTAGCCTCAGGTGGTGACAACTAACCCCATGCTGGACTAGAACTGGCAAGTCTCCTTATCCTCAAGGAGAATGGCAGTTGAGGAGCTAGTAGTGGCTTAATGGCTGAATTCATGAGTCTCATTAGCAAAGGACTATGCTCATTTGGTCTATAACCAAGAATCCTTCTTTTGTGTTTGGTCCAATGGTCAGTATGCACTTAAATATTGGGAGTTAGGTATGGTCCCAACCTAGGAGGCTCAAATGCAACTTTCCATGTTCTTGGGGAATCAATGCATCCCTTGCCCCTTTTCAGATCTGTTCAGCAGTTTGGAGCCAAGCAGTCTTGATTTCTCAGCCCTAATTGCTAACATATCCATGTCCAGAATGGATCAAAGATGTCTTAAGAGCTCAGTATTGCACTTTCCAGTCATTCTCTCATTGTCTTCAATTTGTGCTGAGCAAGAGTGATAATGAAAGACATGAATCAAAAGAGAATGTGAAATTTTGAGCTTATGCAAAACACACTGACCTTTGAAGTCAGCAATTCAGTATTTTTTAAAGGCAATGGCTAGGTTTAGCCATCCTATCCCAATCCCTGAATTTCCCAGAAATATGAGGGGTCATATTGAATAGAAAACAAGGCAAGCTCTGCCCACTTTTATAGCTGGAATGTACGGGTAGGATTTTTTCAAATTGTACATTTAGGCTCATTTCAAGTTTAAGAAGAAAACTCCACATACTTGGCCCTTGACATTCACCCCAGAAAAACTGACATTTTATGACCTTGCAGCCAGACATGACTTAAAAAGAGGAGAGCAGACCATCTGATTCTCATGGTTGCATTAATTGCAGATATCCAGCAGCTAAACTTTTGACATGTTTGAAATGAAGTATGATATTTTAACTTCATATGATGACTTCGTATTTTTGACATTTGTTTGACATTTTGACAAAGTTGGAGGAGATGCAATTGGCTTTCTTGATCCATTTTCTCTAGGAGTGTTGGACTCCTTCTCCAAGTTGCCCTTCCTTGCCTTGCATTTGCACAGGGCTCATCAACCCTCATACTTAAAGGTGGAACAAATGCAGATTTTGCTCCTCAGATAGACTACACCTTGGAGATTTTCAAGCCCCTTGCAAAAAAGTTTGGACTGGATTTCTCCTGTAATGTAATTCAAAGGTGAGAGTTTAGAGAGGTATCTTATTCCATACATATCAACACTATGTTAGACTGTAAGGATGCAAAAGGCAGGACAAATTTCAGTATTTTTTTTTTTAAATTGCAGGATAATGAAACATACATTGGATAGAGTTTCAGGTTTTTTTTTTTTTTTTTTTTACCAGCACTTTCAACATGAATTTTTAACATGATCTGCTGATTCCCTTTTGATTATTAGGACCATCACTGAGCTCAATTCAATAGAGGTAGGAAAATCAATCTTTTGCAATACTCTAAACAAGCATATTTGCTTGTGAAAGCCTATAAATTACACATAATCCAGGGATTCCATGATAAAGATATCAAAATCTGTAGGGACATGTGGTTGTGAACCTGTTATAGAAGATTCATGATGACTATATCTTCAGAGCATACTTTTTTCAGATGAAGCAACTTTTCTGCCAGCATTAAGGTACAAGGTACAAAATTTGGCATAACTGCTCGATTTTGATTTCAGAATATGTACATGAATTCCAGGATCATCAGCATGATTAACCAAAGGTTGACAGGTCGTCTTGTCGTCTTCCTCATCCATGACATCCATTAATTCAAGAACTGTGCCCAGAATTGCTTTGATAATGATGGACGTTATATGAAAATTTAGGTTAGATAAATTTAACCATGAAGAACTAGAAACCCTAAGCCAGAGTTTCTCAAGAGACTTGCAAGTCTTGAGATTCTTTGAAGGGCCCAATATATCCATTCCCAAAAAAGTTGAGCACTCCCATGAGCTTTTTGAATGAATAGAAACTCTAAGGAATGTTTAGAAACTTTTCTGGGTATGCTTCACTTTGTTTTATTTCCAAATTTGAACATTTTGAATCCATTCGGCCTTTTGTGCTCACTCAGCATAAGTGGCAGTGCTACTTGATAACAAAAACTTGGAAATTAAGCTTGTAGTTCTGTAGGTTGCTGTGCATTTGATATGTCTAATGCTGTAAGTCATAATAATAAAAAAGTGGAATAAGATTAAGTGTCAACAGCCTGGAGGGGCCTTCAGTTAAACTGTAATAGCTGTTCATGGGGACATTATATGATGCTGTTATGCATATTTGCAATGCTTGCACAAAGTAGTGATAGCTCATAAGATTCTGAGATCTCAGTTTCCACATTATTTCTTTCAGAAAAATTCATATTCTTTCAAGAGTCTTGTTATATATGCAATAACAGAAATAGGGCAGTTGAATTCATGTGTATGGTAATTAGAAAGAATGGTAGCACTATCATTTTTCTATTGGCAGTGATGTCAATGCTGCATGCCTGTACAGGGTGACTCAAAAGTCCTTGGACACCTATTGAAAAAACCGTTGGACAAGTGATAGCCAGGTGATTTTTTGAGTGAAGCAACTTCTACTACAGATCTATTTGCCTTCCAAGTTTCAGGTCGATAGCTCTTGATACGGTTCCCAAACATCAAAGAGAAGCAGTGATTTTTCAAAACCAGAGTGGTCTTCCAGCAAGCAGGATCTCAAAGCATTATTCGGCGATACAATTAACTTCGATCAGCAGCAGATCGCCAAAGAAGTGGACGTCCTTCCGTATTGCAGGATAAGAAGCCCCAGAAACGAATCAGGCAAATGCTATAACGAAATTCAGAGCATTCTGGAAGAAAGCTTGTGCAAACCTTGAGAGTGGACAAAGAGACCAACAAGTTCGAAGGTCCCGCCAGTTGCTCAAACGGTTTAACCAGTCCTCACTCCAAAGGATTGTTTTTTCTGACAAAAAAATTTTTACTGTAGAGCAAGCTTACAACCCCCAATACAATCGCCTCTGGGGTAAAAAGCTTTCCTCTTTCAAATCTCACCAGCGATATGTCCATAGAGTTCAAAAACCAGGTCGTGTGATGGTGTAGGGTGGTGTTTGTGCTTCTGGCAAAACTCCCCTGCATTTTGTGCAAAATGGCCTGCTAGTAGTCCTGATTAGAATCCATTGGATTACAATGTGTGGTTCTACTTGCAGGCCAAGGTCTGCTGCAAGCCACACAGGAGTATTAATAGGTGATCGGTTTGATCTGCTGAAGGAATGGAATAAATTGTCGATTGATCAGTTGTGAAGCACCGTAAATGATTTCCCAAAACGGTTATTGCCTCAAATGGTGATATTTTTTAAGCATAAAAACATGGTTGGTTTAGTTTTTTTTGTGATCTTTGCACTGGTCATATCAGAAATTAAATTGGTCTTCATCAGAGAATACTACACTTGATTAAAGGTGTCCAAGGACTTTTGAGTCACCATGTAGTCCCTACTCTATGTTCCAGGGAGGGAACTGAGCTCACGGATAAGCCATCTTGCCCATCCATGGGACATACTGTATATGCCCATGGGCAGAAAGTTATACTTGTACAGGTAGTACTAGTACTGAACACTGTATATAACTCGGTAACGAATACAGAGGAAAAACCAGCGCCAATATTAAAGATGGCGATTGCATTCGTGGCACTAGAGATCCTCTCAAGCAATTGGTTCCCGTCACCTTCCGTCTTCTTAGCAACACTCCACTGTGTAAATTTAAAAAATCGGAAATTCACCATAATTCCTCGCACTCAACTTATTCTCAACATTTACAATGAACACAGCCAAGGACTTACCCTTCGGCCTTGATCAAGTCGCAGGTGACCGGTGATGAAAGAGACCACGTCGTGACTGCTCAGGACTTCTGCTTGGAACAGCTTTTATACCCTCCATTTCCTCCTTCGATGCAGCGTTCGACCTTGGTTCTCCCCCTTCCCATACAGATATCCATCTCCCCTACTTCCGGCTTCCTTTCCACCTTCCCCCTTCCACCAATAACGAGTCGTTGGCGAACGAATTCCTACCCTCTCGTCTCCCACCGCCTTTTCAAAGCGCGCTATGCCCATTTCCTTTGCACAACAGTGAATTTCCCCCACTCGGTGAAATGATTCATAATTAGGTCCTGGTATCGAACGATTCCTGTCCGTTCGCCATGGAGCAGGGGTTAGCCAGATCGGACAAGGAAGAATCCATTGAACTCGGCAACATCATCATAAATTCTGCGTGGTCCTGTTCATCACTTTCAATTCATATTTCCTTCCTTCCGGGTCTTCTTCCTTTCGTCCCATGGACATATATATACAAAACAGTGTCCATATTAAGATCGGTTTACAGTATCTACGGAGCGTCTGAAATATGTGCTATCGATATTAATTATGAACGGGTGGCAACCTCAATCATCGATGGTACCCGTGCAAAGTTTAACCTTAACAGCTGAACGACCTCGTCGATGCGCTTCGCAGTCTGGTCACGCTTCTACCAGAGCCACTCGATGCTCCTGGAACTCCGCGATTCATTCACGAGAGTGGCCAGGCCCGTGTACATCCAAACGCGTCCATCGCTCTCGGAGTGCTACTCACGGCTCCGGTGAGAGTTGCATTTGCAGAATGAAGCTTCTCCAAACTGAAATATTTTATAACGTATCTAAGATAGAGCACATCGCAAGAACGCCTGGCGGGGCTAGCCATACTCTATCAAGAGGTCAGCAGGTCACTGAATTACAAGAAAGTGATCGATGAGCTGATGGCAAAGGTCCCGAGAATACGAACGCTAAATCTTTGGACAACCTACAAAAAATTTCTCTCCTTTCCACGCTTAATTACTAATATAACTTCGATAATTGAAAACGAAGCGAGAAACCCAGAGGTGGCTCCGCATTTTCCCGCGCCGGACACCGAACCGGCATGGTTATTACGAATTTAAAAAGACACACAAGAAGCCTGACCGCTCCATCTGCATCTTGCAATCTCAAGTCCGCCATTGAAAGATGCTTTGATGAATGCACCAATCCTTGCACATCATGATTTTTCTCATCCTTTCATTATTGAAGCAGATGCTTCCTCCATTGGAGCTGGAGCAGTTTAAATTAGCCACTTTTTCTCAGGTCCACGGTCCCAGTTTGCAAGACCGCATTTGCAGGCATTGTTTGGCTATCCATTTGTTAAGTTTGAAACATTTAATGGTTGGTAGTGTGTCAGCTCTTAGAACATCTCCAAGAGATCGTGAAATACTGGCTAAGTAGTTGAAGAAAATGGTGGAGAAAAATGCCATACGCCCATCCACAAGCCCATGAGCTAGTCCGGTTGTCTTCGTAAAAAAGAAAGATGGCTCTATCCGAGCATGCCTGGACTTCAGGAAATTGAATGTCACACCGAAAGGATTCTTATCCAATTTCACGTATTGATGATGCTCCAGACTCTCTGGGAACAGCAAACATTTCAGACAGCTTTCAACACACCATTTGACTTGTACGAGTGCATCACTATGCCCTTCGGATTATGTAACAGCCCCGCACCCTTTCAGCGTGCGTTGAACCAAATTTTTGGATCACTCAAGGTGCAAAATTTCTAGAAGCTTGTAGTCATCAGATAATATCCTCGATAGTGAAGCTGTGGGTAATCCAACCCTTTTCCGCTACTTTGAACAAGGCCAGTTGAGCTTAAAAAATGGAGTATTGGTTCGAGACTCTGAACAGGGTATGAAGGTTTCGGTTCCTGGACAGCAAATTCCACTAGTCCTTTCGAAATATCATGATGATCCCACATCAGGACGAGAAAGACTCAGAGGTCGGCTATGGTGACCAACAATTGATGAGGATATAGCCGATTAGGCTAAAAGTTGTAGCATTTGTCAGCGCAAGCAGACAACTCGCCTCATACATGCCCCAATGCTACCTATCGTAGGGCCAACGGAACCCTTCCAGTTTCTCTCCATTGATATTTTATGCGGATTGCCCATAACCGAACGAGGCAAAAAACTAATTTTGGTTGTCACAGATTATGCAGCCAGATGGCCCGAGGATGGCACAGATTTTCACTTCCTGACGACAAGGCTGAAACATTTGGCAAGAAGCTGACAGAAGGGGTTTCCTTCAGGTTTGGATTACCATCACGACTTCGCAGAGATCAGAGTCGCCAAATTGAAGG